>CM063113.1:45438506-45708731 GCA_031841125.1 Acanthococcus lagerstroemiae
TGGCACTCTTCAGCGTCATATGCAGCATGTCCTTGTATCTCTTGTGATCTGCCCGCCTTGAGCTCTCCAGCCTTGCCCAATTTCTCCGTAGAATGTCTGTTTTGGTAGCCGTTCATCCGGCATTCTTCCAACATGCCCGATCCATCTTAGTTGAGCTCTGGCGACAATCTGCTCAATTGGGTCGCACTTTGCTAGCTCGAGAACCCTTTTATTTGAAACGTAGCCCTGCCATTTGATATGCAATATATTTCGGAGTTGCCTCTGCTGAAACTTTTCCAAGGACTTTATATGCTTTTTATTGATTGTCCAGCATTCGCATCTATACAAAAGAATGGGGAGTACCGCGGCTTTGTAAAGGGCAATTTTGGTCTCACTTCTGAGGTCGTTGCTATTCATCAATCGGCGTTTTAGTTTGAATACAGCTTTGCCAGCGTTCTTGATTCTTTGGTTTATCTCAGAGTCCAGGCTGCAATTATTAGTCACAAGACTACCTAAGTAGTTGAACTGCTGTACTGTTTCTATGGTATTTCCTGTAATGTTGATGGTTGAGACGGGAGCCGCGGGTGCGTCGTATCTCATTATCAATAGCTTGGTCTTCCATTCCCAGATCACGATACGTATCCACAAAGGTGTCTTATCATCCTCTGAGTTTCTTCTACCGACTGGCCAAGTATTACCGCATCGTCCGCGTATTGTAGCTCAGAGATGAAGCGAGTTCTTACATTATTTTGGCTTCTGAGTCTGGCAAGGTTATGAAGGCCTCCGTCCGTACGGAACCTTATTTTTATACCTCGATCTTGGAGTCTTCGGTCCACACAGATAAGAAAGGCCGTCATGAAGACATTGAAAAGTAGCGGCGCCATTACACATCCCTGGCGTACTCCATTGGCAACCTCGAATTTATAGTGTGAAATATTCCGGAGTTAAAATACCCCCCATTCGGATGTCCGGGGCGGGGGTGCACCTCTTAAACACCTAAATAGAAGCAGACGCTAGGGATCTCGGCTGATCCTTGCAGCATGGAATGTTCGAACCATGATTGACGGTGGTCCAAATAGCGTATAGTAGATACAGAAGCGGTGACAGAACTCTTCCTTGTGGAACCCCTGCCTGGATAGGGAGCCAGGAGGAGACTTCACTATCGTGAACTACCCGGAAGGACCGGTTATTGAGGACGGATTCCAGAAGGGTTGCCAGGTTGGATGGAAGAGTGTCCCAGAGCTTGCTGACGACACCGAGCATTTGCGATGTCCAAGAAAGCGGTAGAGCAGAATTTTTTCTGCTCAAGCGAGTTCCGATTGTTCAATTGTGGGATACTTCCTCGGAAGCCGAATTGATAGTCCGGAATTACTCTATTCTGAGGTGCGAGTGGTTCAGTTTTGTCTTGTAGTAATTTCTTGAAGATTTTCTCAATATCGGCGGTAGTGAAATCGGCCGATACGAGGCTGTATCGTGGATTGGCTTCCCAGGTTTGGGTAAAACGATAACTTGAGCTTTCTTCCCCTGGGTTGGGAAGTGACGGAGGCGTAGGGCTGCATCGAAAAGATAGCACAACATGACGATGCCTTTCTTCGGAAGCTGTTTTAACATAATTGAGGTGATGTTGTCAAATCTTGGCGCCCTACGAATTTTGAATTTGTCAATTTCCTTGGCTACAAGTACGGGAGAGACCACGTTGATTTCGTCATGGCGAGATTTAAGAGGAGGAGAGAATTGTTCGCCAGTAGGAGGATTTGTCTGGAATCCAGCAGTCAGGTGATGAGCCAATACGTTCATTTTTCCGCAACATTTGTGGTCCACTGCCCGAGATGATTTTTACCGAGGCATCGTGCTGCTTGGGATGATTGACAAGTTTTAATGCGCGCCACAGTGATTTTTCGCATGACTTAGTTGGTGAAAGTTCCGAGGCAAATGCCTTAAAAGCCTCGAATCTGGTGCGAGTTCCTTCTTTAATTGGGTAGCCAACGAGTTGAATCTGGATTTGTCAGCTGTGAAGCGCGTCCGAAGCCAGCGGTGCCTTACTTTCCTTTTTTCAACGACTAAGTCGCGTATTTTCATTGGAAAAGAAGGGAGAATACTCGATTTCTTGTTGGAAGGCGTTGACTCTGTGGCAACAGATTGTAGCAGCGACGTGAGTTTGTCAGTTTCATTTTCAAGGTCTGCAGTAGATTTTAACCGAACACGAAGGTTGATCGGTTGACTGATGAGATGATTGTATTTTGCTCAGTCCGTTTTGGGCTAGGTTAGACTGGGTCTCTTTGTCTTGCTCGTAACTGAGTCGTATAGTGTTAGTAGGACTGGAAGGTGATCAAAGCCGAGATCCTCTGGCGCGAGAACCTCGGATTTCTGGCGATGAACTCCACGTAGGATAAAGAAGTGCAAAACGTCGGGCTTTTTGCGAGTGTCCGTTAGCCAGTGTGTTGGAGTACGAGTCGATAGTATGTTTGCATTGAGACTTTCAATAGCTGAGAGCAGTTCACGGCCTCTGGGAGTTGAATTTTCCCTCAGCTATCTTGACATTATTTTGTGGAAGGTTTTTGATTTTTATTATTCTTATTTTATCTTTCTTTCTCAGACTCAATGTTGACCTTCCCATTTCGTTCTGTGTCGCCTGAATTTTATTTTCATCTATTTTAGTCAGAGCCCAAATCTGGGACCCATAGGTAAGAACAGGAACAACACACGTATTGAGGATTCGGCTTTCTCTAAAATTTTGACATGGTCCTTTGAAAATTTTTCCTAGTGTCCAGTGTTTCGTCCATACCGAGGCTATTCTACGGCTAACTTCCTTGCTTGTACGATCGTTTCATGTACCTTGTACATTCAAATCAAATCAAAATTTCTTTATTGAGGAGATACAGTAACAAATAACTTATTCTCCTCGGCCCATACAGAGCACAGGTTTCCTGTAGTCGCCCTCATTCGAGTCTCTCTGACGCGATCCGCTGAAAATTTTTCTATTCCTTTTCAAGTGTGGGAGGTAACAGAACATTGTTTTGTACGTCCATCTTTCATCCTATAGCCTTGCCACGTGTACCGCTCATCTCCATTTCTGTCTTCCAATGAGTCTAACTGTTATAAGTCTTCTTATTATTTACATTCTGAAACGAGGTGACCGCACACCATCGGCGCAAAATCTCTGCCGATCCTCCAGCACCTTCAATAACTTCGGCTAAAATCAAAACCAAAGTTTTTTTTTTTGGTCTACTCGACTCCGAGATATCCTGTGCGACACGACACCGTCTTGTCGGCCGTGCACGCCGCGAACATGAACAAGAGGAGACGTGCGAGAGATTTTTCGAGATTGAAAACGAGAGTGAAAAGTAAACTGAAAATATTGAATTACGGAGGTGGTGTGAAACGAAAAACGGTAAAAGGGTGAAAACTTTGGCGCGAGTTCGTTCGCCCCTGTTCGGCTTGGGCACTCGGTGCTGCCGCGGGTAATTTCGGCAGGGACACAAATCCGATCGGCATAAGGCGAAATACCGCGCGTTTCGTTTCACCAGCAGGTACCACTTGGCACACTTTGGCGGGGCAAAGTCGAGAGAATATCGCGAGGTCGAGACCGGCGATGAAGACGACGATTTCCGGGGTGGCGGCGGCACTGCTGCTGCAGTCAACGAAACTCAAAAAAGGGATTTTCATTTTACATATTAAGGTGATTGATATCTGACATCAGGGCGAAGGGAAAACGGAAAGGCGTTTAATTAATTATCATACAACCGTTATTCCATTCTGTGGGCGCGGGGAGGCAGGCGGCGTGGCGCGGCATCAGCAGGGAGCCAGCAACGCGCCGAGTAGACTTTTCTCTTTGATTCGACCGGAAAATGAAAATTTCACCTTTGACGAGAGAAGGAACGCAGGAGCGAGCGAACGGTACAAAAGTTTTGCGCCAACAGGACGGATTGTGCCGGGTAGAATTTGTCTCGAAATGGGAATTAAGAACTAATCCGAAAGAGTAATCGTGTTAGCTTTAAGTAATACGAAGTATTAAGAGGTTTCTTCCTTCGCCTGACGTATTAAATTAAATTGAATTTCGTAATACGTGTTTAATTTATTCCGAACGGACACGTATATATATCTACGAAATTATCGTGAAGTGAGATCGGCCGCCAGCTTCGAGAGAGGGTGCATCGATGATGGTCAAGCGTGAACGCGTCAGAGGGTGCCACACTTGCGCCAAGGATATCTGTTATAATAAGTTCACGATCGGTTCCCAGCATAGATCTGGAATAGCCGATGAAAATCGTGACCGTGTTTCTCCCTGACTGCCTGATGGGTGCCTGATGCATGGTCGGTCAGACGGAACGAAATCCTCGAACTTCGGGGCACATGATGCGGTCGCCTTAGCTCACCCATTGACGGTGGCGGATATGACCTGTGCATTACCGGTGCGTATTTAAAACGAGCTAACTGACGTTGAACTTTGCGTACACGTTCTCAGTCATATTGATTTCTCATATCGTTAATGAAATTCGTGGGCAAAGCCGGAGAACGGATGGACATATAATGAAAAACACCGTGCACACGGAAAAAGTCGAAAAAACCGAACTCGAGTTCTGTAACACGTTTATCGCGTGTACGCTGAATGCAAATTGCCGTACCGGGTGATCGGGAAAAAAAGCTCGAAAGGACAGTTCACGAAAATGACGATCAAGAGTTGAGACAAAGGTAAAGTGGAAAGGAATGCTGGCTGAACCTAAAATTGGGGCATATTTGGACATTGTCACCACTTTAAGACCCGTCGAGAATCTGACCTGACTGTCAGTCCTTGACTGTGTTTCAAATGTGGGGTGTAAATCAGATTTCGGCCAACCAGTCACACCCCGAAGCAACAAGATTTGTTATAATACTAATAATCCGGTCAATAAAATATCTGAAATGAGAAAAAAGCAGACAGGCTGAATTAGGAATATATCATTTGGACACAATCTTAGTCAGGGCCTTTAATTCCTCGGTGAATCTTCTCGGGAGTCCTTTATCCTATTTGTGGTTTGAAGGACGGAAAAATCTATTTCGGGCTCAAATCTCGTCAACTACAACGGTGAACTGCATTGATCAAGTTTTTGGCTGAAAACTTGTCAGCTATGGCCGTGAGCGCCAAACAAGTCATGATAAAACTTGAAGCTCACCACTTTTTTAATGAAAAAGATGATGTACTTTTTTCACCAAATTGTTTTCCGAACGCCACTCAGTGACGTTAAATTTTATCTGTTCCAGTTTTAGCTAGAGCTATTACTATAATTATTTTAGACCATAACTTATCAACAATATTTTTAATCCAAGTTAGCCTTCTTGTTCATCATACAGAGAAAAATTACATTTTCTTCATTTTGTCGGGTTATGACAACAAAAATTGAGTGAATTTTCACCTACCGTTCTATAAAGTTTCGGATGTGAAAATGTGATTAGTGTTATCGCGTTGTAATTTTGAAGTTCATGTTTTGAAAAATATGCTAAAATTCAATAATATTTTCAAATTTAGGAAAAAGTAATTTTTGGAAGTATCGAAAAGGTAAATACTTTAATTCGTTTTTCGACATATGCAGGTGTTTATTTGTTCTTACATGGATTCAAATGACGTAACGTTAGAAGATTTTGAAATTTTTACTTCGAACCGGCTACTTACAGGTTACATGAATCCGAGTGAAAAAATAATAATGAAAAGTGTTCCAATTCGATGTTTTTTAAAAGTCTGCAGTTTTTACAAGCTAACTTACCAAAGTTATTGAAATAATTCATATTTCCGGTGTCAAAGTTCAAGATTTTGGGATTTGAAAAAAAGGATCGACATTAATTTTCATACTCAAAAATTAATCTAAGTGTCGAATGTTGACCAGAAACTACGCATTATACCATCCGGGTTGAAATGTATGAAATTAATATTTCAGTCTGTACGTAAATGTAATGAGCTTGAAATTGAAATCCATCAAGGGATCAATATTTGACACTGGGTGTCAAATGTTGTTTTTTCGACTTTTTTTGAAATTCCTGTGGATCAACACTGGCTGGACTTTGGAAAAGTTCAACTGAGACATGTAAAAGTAGAAGATTCAAGATTCAAAATAGCCTTTATTAGTATGCTGAACGATGCAGCTAACAGTGATATACATATTAATACATTTGAGCAGCTCAGAATCAAAACTCACATTTGCCATTTCACTTTAACATACTCCACGTTCACAGGCACAGCAAAGATATTCCTGCACCCGTGTACAGTATTTTACCTATTTGCGCCCTTGAAGTGAAATGGCAAATGTGAGTTTTGATTCTGAACTTGTCATTTATTTTACGTAGTATCATTGCGAGACAAGGTCGAGTGTAGATGTTTGCGCCACTTCTTTCGCTAGTAGTGCTCGGAGGCTTGATTGCTGAGATTCTTCGTACTTGGGCTCGCGCCGGGTGCTCTTCTCGTTCATATACGACCGCCCTATTCCCCAGGCAAAGGCGTACCTAATCCTATCCCAGGCTTTCCTGTCTTGGACTGCTCTACCCCACAGCCCCCCTACCTTCCTTACAATTTCTTGACTCCATCTCTGTGCAGGTATACCCCTTCCCCTTTTCCTATAGTATGGAACCCTGTTTGTAATTCGCTGTGTCCATGTCTCGTTTTTGTCTCTGACTCAGTGTCCTGCATAGTTTATTTTCAGTCTCTTTGCCAAGTATAGTGAAAGTAAAAGGTTGAAATTTATTATTAATCATGATTTCGAGGTTCAGTACTGATATGGGTACTGCATGAGCTATTTGAAATGAGCTCATCTGAAAGGAAATCGTATTTGCTACAAGGCATGTGCTTTTCAATTTTCCGCTTACCGCATTCATTCTTGAGTTATATTGAAATGAATGGACTTACTGGACTGACTGACTCGGCACTTCATTCACCTGCGAGTACCACACCCCTTGTGTCAGCCTGTATTCCCTTGCGAGCATCACGTTCCTTGTGCCAGCCTGCGAGCACTACAATCTGCTAGTGCATCATCTTGCGGACGAGTCTGCAACTACTGGAGAGCATTTTCATGTCTGATTCGCGGACTGCACCGAGTAACGCTTTTTTCCGTTGTGTGCAAAGTAAGGACATAAAAATATCAAAATAAATTTCCATGGAAATAATTACTTTTCGTTACTCCTTTTCGTCCCTCCTTAAATGTAATGCTTTTCCCGTTTGTGTTGTACCCATGGCTGGAATGCGCCAAAGTAAAGACAAGAAAATGTCAAAATAAATTTCCATGGAAATGATTATTTCATTCTTCCTCAAATGTAATGCATAAAACTTCACACGTAAAAGTAATGTTTTTCTGGTTCGTGTACTAAAGTAGAAAACATGAAAATGTCAAAAAAGTAAATCAATATTTGGCACTTTACCTTAATTTTCACAATCAGTTGAAAATTATGACATCAGAGGTGGGGAACAGGGATAAAAATGTCATAAATACAATATAATGTATGGAGCTTTTAAGATCGCTGATTTCGTTTTTGATGTTATTCGGGTTCGTATATTTCCATAAATGTGGAGCTAGACGAGAGAGGATCTGAAATGGAGAATAAGCGAAAAATGCAATGCGTAAGTCACTAAAGTGTTTTTGGAAAATGATTTGTCCCCGAATTGATACTTTGAAAAACTTCTTTAGGGGGTGAAACTTTAAAGTTTTCTTTAGAACATGATAATTTTGTTTTTATTTGTTATGTATTGAGGCTGAGGAGAAGCGTTCCAAAAAAAACGTAATTTTGGGCCACCGTTTTTTGTGGACTTAGTTGTATCAAAATACGAGAAAGCACAAAAAAAGTGAACAATTGAAAATTTTAATATATTTTGACTATTTGTACAAAATTAGTTTACTTACTTAAATTTTTTGCAGTTTTGGATTATAAACATTTTCATTTCTTACCCATCGCACTAATAAAAGGGAATGGGTTTTTTGTAAGAATTGTGGCTTTGTAATTTATCACTTTATTTCGGACTACTCTTTTTCTCAAAGTTTATTGATGTTCAGAGGTGGCAGAAAAAGAAAAATTTTGTTAAAAATCAAATTTACGATGGTGAGCCTTATTGCCTTATTAGGAAACTAGGAGTGTTACTTTTTCAAATGTATTGGCACGGCGAGGGTAAACGTAATCAAAAAATCAAATATGCTTTTTGTAGCTCATTGTGCTTACAATAATATAATAATATATTAATACAGTTTTGAGAAAAGTATTTTCTTTTTGTAGTATTGCAATTTTTTCGAGACATGAAAATAACATCAGCGTTTGAAAATATTTTTATTTCATTGTTTTTTGGCTTTCGCTTGCAAGCAACGCTCTTGAATGTGATAACATTCGAGTAGCAGTGTTGCCAGTCATATACGTCACTCTATCGAGGTAGTTTCACGACATCGAGTTTGAACATAATAGAGGAGGTGGGCTTTATTTGTGCACCGGGCCTTATAGGGCATCAGTACCTTACATCAATTCGTGTATTTGGGGAGTCGCTGAACTCATTTTTAATATCATTATTTTAACCGTAAGTTGAACATTGTGGCACTTATCATAACTGGGTCAGTTTTGGAAACGTCGTGGGGAAATTTGGTGGCATGCTCTAAGAGACTTTAACACGACAAGAACAAACGTCGACAGCTGTCTATTTTCAATTGCGCTCCTTAATTTTTCCAACCCAAGATGTTGAGTTTGCCCGCTAGAAAAATGTTGGAATCGCTAAGCCACAGAAACTGACTTTTAGTCCTTTTTGGGTCAGTCAAAGTTGAAACTGGTCTTTTTGGGTTGTTTTTAGTCTTGTTTGGTTCAAGTTTATTTTGGTCAGTTTTGGCCCGATTTGGTAGTCTCTAATCGGTTTTGGTTAGATTTGATCGAATTTGGCTGTTTTAGTCATGTACGGCTTTTATTTATTTATTCAATTATTTACTTTTTTTTGGTTTCATTTTCGGCCAGTTTCTGTAGTCGTGGTTGATTTTTATTGTTTTCGGTAATTTTAAATCTAGGTCGGATCTTGGAATTGTGTTCATTTAGGCCATTTTTGATCGTGCTAGGTCAAATTAGATCGATTTTGGTCAGATTTTGTAGTTTTAGTCTTTCTTTCTTTCTTTTTTTGGTGGGGGGGGGGGCACTTTGGTCGGATTTCATCAATTTTGATCGTTTTTGTGACCTATGTACTTGTTGCATTTCATCAGTTTTGGTTCTTTTAATTATGTTTGATATGAGTTTATTTTACTTTCATTCATTTCTAGTTAGTTTTGGTCAATTTTAGTAGAATTTTGCCCTTTTTAATCATGTATAGTTTTGTTTGTTTTTGATCCTTTTTAGTCTTTTTTTGTCAGGTGTAGTCGATTTCAGTCGGGTTTTGTCGTTTCATTCATTTAGGTTATTTGCGATCGTGTTGTGTTGACTGATGGGTCATTTGTATTCAGATTTCATAGTTTTTTAAGTCATGTGGATTGCTGATGTCAAACCAGACACTAACCAGTTTCTCGATTCATGAAGCATTGGTCGCAGAGCCTCTGTACACAAGAATAACATGCATCAGCGTCTATATTTTCCGGCCTATCAGAACCCAGGGTCATCTTAAGTGGACGAAGGCGACACATTTTCGCCAAAAATCTCGCATGAAACAGTTATGAGTTTGTTTACAGGGTGTCCTAGCAATTATTTAAGTCATTTAAGATCATTTATTGTGGAAGAAGGTTATTTAAGTCATTTAAAGTCATTTATTTTCAATCATGGTTATTTAAAAATTTAAAAATTAGCAAATTATACCTTGAAAGATAGAACAAAGAATTTAGAATTGGAAAATTCTGTTATAATGACCAGGGTTGCAATTTTTATGCGAATGCATTTTTTTATCTATGACGTAGGTATATTCCAGAAGTTTCAAAAGACCTTCACGAATGGCAGATTTCAGAGTCAAATGAGCAGCACTTCGTTTTGCATATTTCGCATAGTTTGGAATTTACCATTTTAGGGTGTCTACTGGTCTGAAAAGTTATGAAAAGTCATGATTTCAAAATATTGTCATGCAAGTCTTGAAAAGCCATTATATTTCATTATGTCGTAGTTCACAATATTTCCATTACCAAAAATCAGTTTTATTCATTTAATGAGAAAAAAATATTAAGTGCATATTTATTATGGAAGTCGAGCGCACTCTGTATTGAGCCTCCGGTGAAGCGCGAAGGCCGAGTTTGCCCTCCCCCTCCACTTCCTTTGCATATTCCCAATGATAGTCATGTAAAAATGTCATGAAAAGTCATGATATTTTGTTTCCCAAATCCAGTAGACATCCTGCATTTAGCGCATTCATAGCAAAGTGGGGGAAGAAAAGGTCATTTAAAAGTCATTTATTTTCAAAATTCGATTTTGTTAGACACTCTGGTTTAAAAACCATTGCCTCATGTGAGGTACATATTTGTCGATTGGGTTTGTTAGTGCCTGGAAAGTTTCGGGTCTGGTTCCAAAACCGATTTCCAAGGTGTTTAATATGAAACTGGGTAGGGATCTGGATTTTCATAACGTTATAAGGTAGAATATTTGCGAAGCTATACAGGCATTCGTACGAATTTTATAGTTGAGGAATTATGGAATGTTGGATTCTACTCTAGAGGTTATTCAATGCATTTCCGCATTTGAATAGTCGACACTGGATAGCTCGCCAGGCTCGAGGTACTCTGGCGTGCCGTTGAAATCGAAATTCCAACCACCGCTGACATCTTCATCCGAATGGCGGTGATGACTTCATTCAGCCATCTGAATCAAATTACGACGTTCGTGTATACATAATCGAGAAATGAAACCGTGGAATAAAAAAAATAAATAAAAAATAGTACCATAGCGTAGGCGCGTATCCTACATAGAACTTTTTCTTTCATTTTTCTTTTCTCTCTCGCTTTCTTTTTGTCCCTCTCGATAGAACGATTAAATTAATTCACTAATTTTCGTCAAAAATACAGTTCATATATGAAACAATCGACCGTTCATAAAATCATTTATCATATCGTTGTTATATATTATCTCGCTCACTGTATCTTGAATACTTAATTTAAAAAAAAAAATCCGAAAGAGAGGAAGAAGAAGAAACTTGACGTATCTCGTTCGCGCCGTGTATACGAAAAAGATTTGTCTTTGGTTGATCTATTCATTTCAATCAAGCGTTTAGAGAGAAAAAAAGAAACCACAAAATAGTTGATTTGAATGAACGAGAAGACTTCACGTTTGAAAAAAAAAAAAAAAAGACATGGCTTACTGTGAATCGAGGTGTGCGGAGGAGTACATGCCGAAAGGGCCGAACAGATGGGTCTCTATTGAAAAGGATTAACCTTTATATTATTGAACTGCTGCGGTTGTTTTTCTTCGTCTTCGCCTGTTAATTCATTATACGAAGCGATACGCTTCATCACAATGCGAGGGCTGGAGATGTACAGAGCTGCAGACCTACAGACGTCAGTGTTGCTCAGTTACTCTGGTGATTTTCTTCTTCTCATCAAAGTAGTGCCCGAAGAGTCCAGCACAGTATAGATGGAAAATTCTAGGGAAGTTGAATTCTCTTACGTAGAGTTGGATGTCACTGTACAAGACTGGGACACATGGGAGCAGTTGCCCTTCCTAGAGAGAAAAATTGAAACAGAAAACTGTCTCTCAAGAGGCGAAGTTTTATCGATTCTCAAAATACCAGCGAGGGTCTGACGAATGTCTCAACGACTTCGGAGAAAGTATAAAAAAGTCTTGAAGAGTCGTAGCAAGCCTGAAACAAGTTCACGAGAGTCTTACAGAGACTCAAACAAGTTTAACCTAGGAAGAAGGGCACTGAAAGTTGGAAGATGTGCAGCGACGAAGGTATCCATATTTTGTCACTAGATTTTTTCAAATTTAACAAGCCGTTCTGCTGGGTACCTCACTTTGTACAGTCAAGTTATTGCTTCGTGGAGGTAAATAGAATATTACGTTTGCTCAATGGAAACTAAGTTTTCTGGAAATACTTTTTTGGGGGAAAGGGGGAGGAGAGAGGGATGTTTTTTTGTTGCTTTTTTTTTCACTCCTAAAAGGCGCAAAATTATTTTGGAAGATGCTTGTTCAGTGTTAATATGAAAAGCTTGTATGCCCATATTTAATGGAGGGGCTGTCTGTCGTATCTAATACTTTGCTGATGGATAAGTTTCAATTCAAATTTACCGTACTTTAACGATTGAAATTTGAAAGGAGAAGGAAGTGGATCCCGTGAATTTTTTTAAAATCAATTATTGGAAAAATTAATGAATGTGAGAAGAAATGCCGGATTTTTTCCTGATCTGTGATTTTATATTATTACTACAGTAATTCGATCCTTGAAAACATTGTATAAAATTTTCCTGTTGTATTTTATAACAACTTCGACCATCGAGCCCCCCCCCCCCTCCCCCGATGTCACAATCATCAACTTGAAGTCAAATCAATGTTAACAAAACAGATTTGGCTACCTTATAAACCTCATCTTCGATAGTTTTAACATTCAAACCCGTTTCAAGCATGCACATGCGTCTGCCCCCGTAGTGCTGCAAAGCCCATCAAATCAGTTTTCCCTGTTTTTCTCGAACACTTACAATTTTAGATCAAAACCAGTTCAATGATGAAATGTGCTTTTAAAAATTCCCGTTAAAATGATACTACTCGGTGTATTTTCCCCTCAATCTTGACTGCAAAACGGAAGAGGGGATCGGAATAGCCCTTCACAGGGCTATGAATTAACGCGACCCTCGCGGGGAAAAATTTAGAATTCTCGACATTTTTCTTTTTTTGCCGGCTTCTACGAGCAGAAGATGAGCCAAATACTCTCTTCGCTTCCTTATCCCATTTACAGTTGTACGGGGGTTTCTGTATTTAAATGGGTCATTTAAAGGCTTTATAATGTTGAAAATATGGAGTTGAAATATGCACTGAAGAGTTTTCAAGAGTGGTGGAATTCATCGTCGATCCTAATTCAACCCAACCTTGGAAATAACGGCACTTACGGAGAGGGGGCTCGGAGTCAAAATGTTCATAAATTGGAATATGGGCATCGTTTTTAGGTTTCTAGGATCGCTGTTGAGGAGACGGTGATGATCTACAACAGAGTTTCCGCACTGGATGCGAAATCGTCACACAAAACCCAAGGCACTAGGACTCGAGTTCGACACTTTTTTTTTTTTTTTGAAAGGTAAAAGAAGACCCTGTATTTTGCCATAAGACTGAGACACGGTTTAAGCTGCACAGCGATCGGCAATCTAGAAGTGATTTCACTTCACATCGTCACCATCAGCTGAGGGGTTGCGACCAGAAAAATACCGAGGAGAAAAAAAGTTCCTCCAGTTATACGCGAATGTATAAATATATCGAAATAATACGTAATTTTCTTTCTCATTTTGTCTCATGAACCGTGATAGGCGCGCGTATTTACTCGCACTGGCAAACACAGGCTGGAAAAAAAAGTTGAAGTCCTATAAACTACTTGTCAATGTCGTTCGAATAAATCATATTCAAGCCCCATTAATCTGGTTCATTTTTTCGTGAACTATTTCAAAACCCTTTTGATATGCAAAAGACTATGTGTAAGAAAAAAAATCACTGATCCGGCGGTTAAGTAACGCGTTTGCGGACGCGGAGGGGGGTGACGTTGACAGGAGGGTATTCATTGAAAAAAGTGAATGATATATCGTCAGGCGGATGAACTTGGAAAAGTGGTTCTTAAATAATCTATATACATACATATAATATGTAAGAAAAAGGAGTAATAATGATACAGAAAAAGAATATAATATAATGGAAAAAAAAGAACGAAAAATTCGTTATTGTCCGACGAAACAGATTCTCCTCGAGGGATCTGGTCGTCTCGCACGCATAATCGGTTAATTAAATAACGTGAAATTTTTCGCAAGAATAACAAATACGAATTGTCACCCAGTTCGGACAATTCGTCAGTATGTCAGCTTTATATTGTTCGCAAGGGAGAACGGATGAAGGACTGCCTCTGAGCCAGGCTGCTCCTCGAGGTCGTCGCCCGTCGTCCAGGTCGCTCACTCATACCGGTGCGCGAAGGTGCCCAAATTTTAGTCCGGTATAAGTACGCAAACAGGAAGCCGGCTAGAGAAAGACATTTTAGGGAAGCTACATTTTGGCGCAGAGGGTTTTGTGCGAGTACCAACAGTGGCGATCCTGGGAGACTTGGGACAGACTTGCCCCAACGAAAAATTTGGTCAGAAAAGAAATGTTTTCAGTTTATCACGAAAAATGAAATATTTTATTACGTAGAGATTCAAATTCCTAAGAAGAAAAAATCCTTTTCGACACAAAGCGATTTAAAGCAAACGTAGAAATATTTTGCGTGCTATCCCACAACATGATATCGTGCACCTGTTCGTCTCTACCCCAGACACGTCATAAAGGAAGGGTTCAGGAGGCTTACTGACAGGGGGATGGGGAGAAAACCTATGGCAACGTCTCCCATAGTTGGCAAATTTAATTAAAAATTCGACTTTCAGTAGCAAAATTGGCTGGACAAAAGCTGACGTAGAAATATTTTGCTAGCAACTCAACACAAACATAAAATCTCGCAATTATTTTGTCTTTGCCTCAGAAATATCGTAAAGGGAGAGTTCAAAGTAACCACGAACGTACCGACAAGGGAGGGAGAAAGCCTCCCCGCTAATATCTTCCATAGTAGGCGAGTTCAATAAAAATCAACTTTTAATAACAAAACTGGCTGGAAAGTAGGCTAATTTTCTAAAATGTTGAGTCGATTGCAAAAATGTTTACAAAAACGAGCAAAATTAAAAATTACAGAGAAAGTAAAAAAAAAAAATCAAAAATTATTAACACCCAATTGATTTTAAATTATTTTATTTTTTATTATCGAGCCACGGAGCTACACTCTAGTGCTATGGGCTCGGGAAAGGTTGTTGTCTTTGTTGACTATTGATGATGATTTTTGGCAATACTTGTCCGAATCGATTTTCGAGAACTAGGTCCCGAAATTTTTAAGATTTCAGTACAGACCTGAATTTCCATCGAGAAAAAACTAATGCAGTTATGATGTGCAAAATGTTTCCGTCCTTCACTTACCAGACACCGTTGGTGTGATTTCTAACCAAGTATATTTTATCAATATGGTCAACACATTGGATAAATTTGAGAAAATTTCGAGCCCCCGAACACTACATGTTGAACTCATCTTCATCTTACGTACCTACCACAATCTTCAAGTGAGGATTTGAGTCTCTTCTCCCTTCTGTGTGCCACAGTTTGAAAATTCGGGCAGATTGTAGTCAGACATGAGTGTAGTGATCGTTAAAATACCCAAAAGAACATTCTTGTTGCATTTCATCGAAATTTTCGGCATCCCAGCTTTTCTAATTTTGAATTTACAACCAAACCATCATCGAAATCGAATTGCCCGACCTCTAATGTAGGGATGTCAACTATCGAACAAAAAAGTATCGATGAGTATTGATACTATTGATACCATCACCTTGCCAGGCTGAGTGCTGAAACAAAATTAGTAATTCAAAGTAAGCAAATCAAAAAAAAAAAAATCTATGTTTTACTACATAAAATTAAATTTCTTGGTTCAAAACCATTATAACCTAAAAACTAAATTTGCAGTTCATGAAAATAGGTAGGTACCAAATCGAGCTTTTATCCCTGTTCAAGCTTTTTTTTTTGACATTTTTATGTCTTTGCTTTGACACATAAACAAAAAACCGTTACTTCTTGAGCGTTACTTATAATCGTTGTTTGGAGTAGCGTTTTTGGAGCATCACAAAAAAAAACAGCTGATTGAGAGCTTTGGTACATAAACGAAAAAAGTGATTCTTTTTGAGCGTTACTTCTGAGGCGAGAATCGAAATCGAGGCTCTTCGTGGTGACAATTCAGTTCAGTGGTTGACATTTCCATGGAAATTTATTTTTCTTCCAGCCATGGGTATACTTGAGCGAAATCCGTTACGCTCCTCCCGACACAAAGCCAGTCCGTAGTCCGTATGATTTGCTCTTCATGGTGACAATTCAGTTCAGTGGTTAACATTTCCATGGAAATTTCTATTAACAACATGGTTGTAGACTGTAGTCGCGTCGATATTAAAATCGAGACGTGAAAATGCTCTCTCGTGGTTGCAGATCCGTCTGCGACATGTTTTCAAGGTGCTAGTAATCTTGATTATTTTTGATTCGACTTAGTGGTTTTCGGTCGTTTCAGTCAATTTTGGGCAGATATAGACAGTTTTCCTTGATGTAAAGATTCTAGTTGTTTTCTATATTTTTAGTCAATTTCCTCCCAATTTTTCTTTGTATATATTATTTCCGTGCCTCCCCCTGTCCCTGCCAAATTATATGATTATGGGTGGTAGTCGCTCCCGTTTAATCTGATCTCCGTTTACGGATTCAATTTCGATCTATTTCAAAATTATTTTAATAATTTTCATCATGGATGAACGAAAATTTTCAGTGTAGATGGGAATAGTTTCCTTCCGTTTTCATTCTCCTCCTAATGGACCCTACCATAAGTTTTATTTTATTTTTGAAATTTCAGATTTTTATGTTTTGTTACGTGCGCAGAATCCTGCTCTTTTAAGAGGATAACAAAGTTCAAAATATTCGACTCACGGAGACTGTTTTTTAAAATAATGTACGCATTAAAAATGAAAACTTGGGGAAATTTTTATAACTTTTTCAGCCAAGTGTCGTGATTTTTCCTAATTTTTTTACAATACATGATCAGAAAGACGATGTTTACTTTAGTATTTTGGAAAGTAGCACTCTTCAATGACGAATCAGATACAGGTATAACCTCGATGTAAAGTAAACGTGCCTCAATGTGAAAACATGAGTCACATTTTTACATGCTGGCACGTTTACCAACTGACACGACGGAGCGACACCAAGAATCCCGATGGATGCCGAGAATGGCCGACTAATGCCGAGAATGTTATTATTACGGCGTTATCATTGCATTTGTTGCTTTTTGATATTATTCGTTCTGAAACTGTAGGTTTCCTTTCAGTTGGGAAAATGCACATGCTGAATTTTTCGGCGTTGCTGTTTTAGCAAAGCTGTTGATGTTTTCCGTTTCTGATCATATATTGTAAAAAATATCTTACAAAACAAGAGCAAAAAGTCAGTTTACATGACTCGGGAATAGCTCATTCGCTACGCCCGTTCGCAAATTTTCGCCCGCATGTAAACACTCGCTTTTGACTCTTTGTGATTGTGTGGGCCTCTTGGGAAACTATCGGAGACGTACGGCCCGCAACACCCCGGCCTCCTAGTTCAACTGTTTCGGTTCGGTGGTCTTCTTGTTCCGGGATCAGTCAACACGAATATGCCCCAGTTCATCGCACTGGAAGCATCACGGTTTCCCAGTCTGGCGCGGACGTTTGATGTTTGGTCGCTTCTTTGTCTCCATCACCTGCTCCGCTATTGCTTCCACAACTTTCTTCAAGCCTGCCAGTTCCTCTTCCGTTTCATAGACCTGGGCTTGTCGAACTGTGGCTTTCTTTCTGGTGCTTTCCCGTGCAGCTTCCAGCTCCAGGGCTTGTGCCAAAGCAGACCGAGAGTTTTCTGAATATGTTCGTCCTCAATTCCATCAAGGAACGCAGAAGCCGCCATTTCCTATCTGAATTCTTCCGAGGACGTTGGGTAGGCGGCATTGGTGAGGCAAATTATTTCCGCTTCAAAGGCTTGAAGCGATTCTCCTCGCCTCTCTGACCGGACCTTCAGTTCCCGTTTCCGCAGTTGCTTCATATGTGCTTGCCCATATCGGCGTTCCGAGGCTTCCACCAGCTTCTGGAAATTCCTGTGGTCCTCGGTTCAAACTGTCTTCAATATGTCCATTGCGGCTCCTCGCAGGTTGACGACCAATGCTGTAGCCTTCGTCGCTTCGTCCCAGCCATTACTGGCAGCTGCTGCCTCAAACTGGACGAGGTAGGTCTCCCAGGAATGCTGACCATCGCACGTTGGCGGTTTCACTTTCGCAGAGCCACTATCATTCGAAGCTGGAATCATTTGGCGTGGTTGACTGCCTGGAGCCTCCGCTGACGATGCATCGGCGGCTGAATCCATCGGGGTAGACTGCTGACTATCTGATGGAACTACCACTGACCTTGTGGCACGGCTAGTACGGAGTTCCTCCAGCTCTCTTTCCAGTGCAGCGACCCATTGGGAGACTGGTTCGATCTTCTCATCTATTTTCCTCCCCAGTCCTTTAACGATTAGCTGCGACTGTTCTTCTATTTTCTTTGACTGTTCAGTCTTCAGGTCAGCTATCTGCTTCGACTGTTCAGTCCTCAGGTCGTCCATCTTATTTGATTGTTGAGCCTGATTCATCTTCATTTCACTCAACATTGCCATGATGTGATGGAGAGCAGCCGTTGTCACATCTCCTTCCGGTTCTGGGTCCACATCAAAGACGAAAGTTTCCGGGTCCTTACCTTCACCTCTCAGGAAGGTTTCTAGCCGCCGGACCAGTTCCAATTTCGAACCCGGTGGCGATAGGTCACGGTTCTCCAATTCCTCCCGAAGCTCTTTCTGTGACAGTTCGAACAACTTTTTCGGAGCCATCGCGAATGGAGAGTTTTGATGACGCTCACTTCTTCAACGCGAAATGCCGAATCCACAGAACGCAAATGTCCAAACGAATGTCCGAACGAGATTTTTACAACGCGTACTGTCAGATCCTACTTCTGACTCCAATGTAACGAGATTCGCGCCGAGAAACGCACGAAAACACGTACTAAAATCTTTTAATGTCACACTAATACAAACGCACGAAAACAGTAGCTAGATCGCTTTGAGAACACACAGTTTGTCGCATACAAAACTAGACTATACGGCGTCAGCCAGCGGCCTCTATATATCCCGGCGTTATCGGTGAAACGCCTTATCGCTCCCGTTATCGAACTTCTATTCTGCTGCTCGAAACGTGTCGATCTTTCTTCGCTTATCTCGAATATTCGGGAGCGTTCTTCGCCGAAATACTATTCTTTCCACATTTTGAAAAGGAGTCGATTGATTTTTCATCCTTTTCCCTTTCTCCTTCCTCCGTCTTCTATGGTTTTTATGCTATCGTCTGTGGTTGATAGCAGTGGTGTAGCCATAGGGGGGGGGGGGGTTTCCACACCCCCTCCCCCGGGCATCAGCCGAAAATGTGAAAAAATTAAAATTAATTCTGGTAATAGTAACTATTAGACCTGTAATGTTGTAAAAGTGAAATGAACCCCCTCTCCCTCCATACCGAGTCTGGCTACGCTACTGGTTGATAGTATAAATCGGTTCAGACCTATTTTTTGCTGGGTGGGGAAAGGGAATAGGATTTTTTATATTAATTGAACGAAAGAAGATTAAAATTTAAGCAAAAATATTCAAATAATTGAATTAAAATAAAATAAATTCTTATAATGATTGTTAGTTTTATATAATTTAAAGAAATTAAAGATTTATTGTTAAAAAATTTGATTGAAATAATAAAAATAATTCTTGAAGTTAATAAAATTAGAATAAAAAAATGAAAAATATCATTCAGGTTCAATATGATTTGGGGTTTTAAAATAATTTAGTATATTAAAATTATCATAATTGTTGAATAAATTGGGGTTAATTAAAATTAAATGATTCCTCCTTGGTCTTTTAGTTCGGAACCACTCTCGTTTTACTTCAAACCGTTGGTCATTCTCCAGAAACTGAGAATATTGAAGGGGCATTTTTTGTTTGTTTTTTGTTTTTGTCTTCTACCCCCTCCCCCTCTCACTACCCAATAATATTTAGGTAGTTAATATGTAGTAAAGAATATTCAGCAAGCGTACAAGGCAAAAGCATCAAAATTTAAGGAGGGAGACGATTTTTCTAAATTCTAGCCCTCACCAAAAAAAAGGTCTGGTTGCGCTGCCGCAAAAAATGATTGTTTAAAAAATAAAAATTTTAATTTTTGGTTGAAAATCACCAGGTAGGGCTAAAAATACCAAAATCTAGAATAATGAAACACTTGAAAGAACCAATGAAGAAAATATCGCCAATTCGACTTCAGTTTACAAAATTGTCATAGCATTAAAAAAATTATTATAGTATCGATACTCCAGTTAAAGTATCGAATCCAGTCAAGTATCGATACTATCGATACCATCGTACTTTTTTGACGCCACTACTTGAAACCTCTACAGCCGATATTTTCATTCGGTATTTCGAACAGTTGAGGGTGTTACAAGTTTTGGTTAATAAGAAAGTCATGTATGATTCTAAAAACACGAATTCCAAAATTTAGTATGTAATGGAAGTAGAGGAAAGGGAGAAAGAGCATATTAGAGAATCTATGCTGCATGCAGATATATCCGTGCGTGGGTCTGTCTTATGGCTACCAAACACGTTCACGCATTCAGTCAGCGTCATCATTGTAATAACATTCTGGGTGTTGGTCGTCCATTCTTGGGGTTGGTCGACATTCTCCGTGTCGGTCGGTCGAAATGTAGTGGAGCGAATGATCGCGTGAAGAGAACTACGCAAGTATGTCGCGATGGTAACGTTTTTCTGAGGAATTTTTCTCTTTTGCAAGGCGAGTCATTAGACGTACCCATGTCAAATTCAAGGGATCGGTATAGATAGGGATTTATAAGAATGGGTCCGAAAGAGATTTGCACTCTTTTGGTTCCCCAAAGTCGGTGAGACCACAAAAATGTCGAAATTATTATGTTTACTCCCATAAGACCTGTGTTGAAGTGTTGCAATTATTCATTTTTGACATCTCGTTGCGAGGGAGGGGGAAGAGGTTGTAAGATATACACGAAGAATGATGAGACCATTTCTACGTGAAATTTAGTGTAGATTAATTTTGATGATTTCTCGATTGTAGTAAGACTTACCGTTAAGAAGTTATTGACGAAAAACTGATTTGGGGATACGTATGACCAACGTGGGTTCCGGGATTCCTTAGGGTCTTGACTACAAAATGTACCGACTGGCTTCTTTGCATCAAGCAATGCAGGGTACATTCAACTAGCACATGGACTATAATTACCTGACAACCGTTCTGTCGTGCATTTGAAGCGTAGAATTTGCAAACTCGTCCGAAAATCGGCGAAACATTCGACGATCGTTGACTCGGTCGCATTTTTCTTTTCTCTCTCTCTCTCTCTCTCTCTCTCTCTCGAACTGGGTCAAAATTTTTCTCATCGCTGAATATCTGTGGGAGGGAGAGAGTGTGCGCGCGTACGTGCGGAGTTTACATTAAAAAGCGATCGACATCCATCACCGGGGCCTCGTACCCCGTAAATACGGGGCAACAGATTACAGGTGTCCGGTGTGTGCACGCCCGGTGTTGGTAGTCGAACACGCGAAGTAATATAACCCAATAAATCCGTTAACAAAAATTATACCGTGAGCTTCGAAATCGAAATTATCACCGCGGGAAGGACAACGTGTGTGGTTTTTTTTTTGGGTCCATACACATGCACACAGTCTGTGTACGAGTGTTATAGGTATCTATATTCTGTCTTCTCTTTTCGTTTTCGTGAAGCCTGTTAATAGATTTTTGTAATTCCGTTCGAAAACAAGCAATAAAATTAATGTCCGTTGAATGTTCAATATAATATATGATTCCAGATTATTGTTTAGTACCGTATTTTATCGGAACCATTTGTCACCATTTCTGAGACTCTATACCGGATCGGTGCCGGTGTAAGTCGCCCGTGACTCTTGTCCATTTCTTCTGCTTCGTGAATCTCACTTCAAGTCCCACAGAGCGACACAGGCTGCGCGTATTATACACAATTATAAAAAATTATTTACATCGATCGAGAGGGCGCGCGAAACGAAGAGGAATAAATTTGTTCGAGCATTATTAGGCGTGTTTGCCCTGCGAATAGAGATGGGCGATGGATGTGCAGCCCGGAATCGAGCGAATGTACGCGAGAAGTGAACAGTCCAGATGTACGCGAATTGTAGTATACTTGAGTGTAGTAAGACGCCTGGTTGCTATTTTTTTTTAAAGAACTTTGGAGGTCTGAGTATAGTACGAGGAAGATTCTCGATGGACCGGTAAATCCTGAAAATTTGAGCTCAATCGGATGATATCGAAAGGTGGTGCCACGACTCCCTCTCTTTCTTATGGTAAAAGGCAGTGGATTTTCACAGTTTACGAGATAACTTTTTCCTCGACCTCTAACGACATTAAAGGTTTATTACCGTAGATTTCAACTATTAATTTGACGGTGACTGAATGTAAAGTTGCTCGGCACCGAGATGTGGATCGATGGCTTAGGGAGACGGGCTTCAGAGCGAAGGTGGAAAAACATACTTCATGATGGAAGTCAATTTACGGGTCTTTAAAGTCGCTGAATTCGATTTTGAGTGCTATCGAATCCTATCCCCTGGAGGCCACTGAAGTAGGTTAAAAATGTCATAATCATTATGCGAATCTTCACAAAAATGAATGAGATTTGGATGTAGCAGGCTTTAAGGTACAAAGGAATTAGGTTATAGTTCCTCACTCTTTCATGACCGTCCAAAGTATAGTTTTTTCATGAAAATTCTTCCAAAAATTGAAAAAACTGTTACTCATTTCGCTCAAAAATTAGTGCATTTCTGTCAGTTTTGAGTGCCACTACTACAAAATCCACCCTTATGGAAAAATTCTGGTACCGGACCTGGACTGCGAGTATTTGTGATTCGGTAATCAGGGTAACTAAACCTATAGATCATAAACTCCTTTCTAGATTCAGAGACGAAGCGAGGTGGTGGGGTTTGTTACTATATCGAATTTCCGGAGTCGACATTTTGGACTGTTGGAGGCAAAACAGGAAAATCGTTAATTTTTTGACTTTTTTGTGCCTAACTGAAAAGTTTGTGCTTCATTGAGTCGGCATTTTCGACATGATAGACAGCTGATGTTTTTCATTTATTACTTGCACGGACAATTTGTGTACCGAGTTGGCGAGTTGGTATTTTGTTAATTTTCCTGATAGTTTTCGTTCGCCTTCAGCCCATTTAGTCGAGATTATGAATATCAGTCAACAAAATGTCGAAATATTTCAGTACGTTTTTTTTTCTCTGGCGGGTTGCACGAAAACTGTGTGCCTACCTAGATCAAAGCTAATGTCCGTGTGTCCAGTAGTCAGCGATGGAGTTCCCAATAGGCATATTAGGCAAGTGCCTAAGGCGGCAGATTTTTGTACAAAAACAGCAGGAAAAAGGAAGGAAATTCGAAAATAGGAAAATATTATAGAAGTTGCAGAAAACACAACTGGGAAATAATTGTCAAGTTTTGACCTGCAGCTCATTAGGAGGATATGGAGTGTGGAGGGGTGAAGGGGACATTTCGTTGAGTACGGCGGCTTAGCTTCTAAATCCGCTGCTGCCAGTAGTGATGGCTGATGAGAGTGGCTGAGTACAGTTTGCATCCATAGTGATAAAGAGAATATCATGCTCAAGGAGATAGTGATCTTTGTGGCGAACCGCTGAGGTCAGGAACAGTGTGATAAAAATTTGACTGATGTTGATATTGCGGTTGTAACCTGTATCCAATTATGGGATGTAGGATTTTGATCAGAACATGGCCATGAATTGTTGTAACCATAATATACTCTGTACTAACCGGTGATGCCGAGATTTAATGTCTAGCATTTAAAATATGTCAATCAGGTACTTAGGTGTCGCTGAGGTGGGATAGACGGGTAATGCTTACCTACCCAGATTTTTTAGGGTTGGCGGGGGGGGGGGAGATCAAAATCCCCCCCCCCAAATTTAATTGCCAATTATATTTAAACTCGTAGTTATAAAAAATTTGTAAACGAGTTAGTGTTTTGTGATACAGCAGTTAGCAGTACCGTGCTATACACTTAACTCGCAATAAACGTACAACATACTACACCCCTCCTCCCAAAAATCCTTCGGCACCGATGAATGTAGGTCAACACAGCTTAAAAAATTGACCCCCCACCCCCAAAAAAAATGATTCCAGCGACGCCTCTGATCAGAAAAGTTATAAATCAATAGTGCTAAATTGCTAATCTTCATGGTGTTCTAAATCACTGATTGTTGGATCAGTCAGTGTAGAGTAAAATGCCACTTCTTTATTAGCTGCTTTTTTTTTTTTTTAAATATTGGAATGCGCTCTTTGAGGTATTATGACACTGTACCCAAAGATTGGTTTGAAAAAACAAAAACCAACCTATGTTTCAGGGACCCTAGAGTTTTGGTGTTTGTTGTCTTATAGTTCAGGAAAATGAGAAAAATTGAAAGAAATATTCCATAACAACCGAGACTTTGACGTACGAGTAAGTTGTCGGTGTTGGTCACCTGAGCTTAAAAGAAAACCACTAAAAAGGTAAATATCTCCCCCCCCCCGTTCCCCCAAAAAGAAAAATCAATTTTCTTGTAAAAATATCAAGAATTATGAAATTTAGGGGAAAATGTCCCAAACAAATATTGTTCCTTATGAAATTTTATATGAGATGTTGTTTTCAATTTTTCTGTGACAACCCCAGTACTTTTCGATGGGGGAAGGGATTCAGAATAGTCCGTCCCATTGTTATACACCAACACAGACCTTATGAAAGAAAATAGAAAATCTTGGCCATTTTGGCGGGATCACTAATGGGAGAAGTTTATACGTAAGTTCGAGTTTAGATATAGTTTCTTAGATTTTCGATGTCGTGATATTCGTTTTTGACACTGATTTTCAACTGCCACGGAGCCATGAGAATTTTCCAAGTTAAGTTGGGGGGGGGGGCGTTTTCGAGTTTGTGAAATTCGCTTTTTACGGTAATTTCCAGTCTCATAAAAATTGAAGACTCGAGGATATGAAAAAAAAAAAAAAAAAAAAATCACGTGCGTATGTTGGAGATGGGTATCGCTTTTAGGATTTGAGTGGTCGTGGAATTCGGTTTCGTTACAAACTTTAGGGACATCATCTGAATTCATGTATTTAGATTCAAATATCATTGAATTGGTTTCATCAAATGACGTGGAATTTTGATATTAAAAAAAAAAAGTGCTTATACATTTTTTGTTTTTCAGTTATAATACAGGGCAAAATATATCTTAAAAACTTCAACATCTCTGGAACACAATTTGGTTTTCATTTTTTTTTCTCATATCAAAATTTGGTTCTTTTTAGGCGTAATGTCACCCTAAAATTTGGAATCTCGAAAATAAGTGGCTCCCTATTGTTAGGAAATCAAAACTAAATCGATTCTGATATCGGAAGATCAAGTTATATACGCAGGATCGATATTAAGAGACGGGCAGGATCTTGGTAGAGAAGATCATCAAGAGCTGAGATATCGCTTTTCATGTATTCTGAAATGCTGAGAACAATACTTTGTGACTGTAATTAAAGTAAAAGATCGCAACATTGCAAACAGTTGTAGGATTGATCAATTTTGGAAGTCGGGTACCTAACTAATACCGGGAATAGTCATAGGCTCTAGGGGGAAGGGAATACTGACTGGGAATAAAGAATAAAATGGGAGAGATCCAGCTGTGAGAGAAAAAAGGAGATTAATACAATTCATTAAATCCTTCAGAACAGAGAACAGGAGTCTTATCTTTATTTATAAGAAAAAGGGAGATTGAATCTGTAAGTTCGAGCATTAGAGATCAAAGGAGAAATCATGAAGTGAACAAACCTGTTTTGAAAATATCAAATTGACAGAGAGAAAGTGTCTCCAGAAGAAGATGGAAAATTTTAACAATTTAAATGGGGATACGGAAGGAAAATGGAAACATAATATTTTTTTCAACTCTGGTGA
This sequence comes from Acanthococcus lagerstroemiae, assembly GCA_031841125.1. Classification (NCBI taxonomy): domain Eukaryota; kingdom Metazoa; phylum Arthropoda; class Insecta; order Hemiptera; family Eriococcidae; genus Acanthococcus; species Acanthococcus lagerstroemiae. The sequence continues at coordinate 45,464,234 of CM063113.1, forward strand.
GATCAGACTTTTTTCTTTGGAACTAAAACATGAATACGTAGGTCATTTCTCCCAAAATCATGTTTTCAACTTTTGAGAGAATCTTTATGTAAAAGACGGTCTCGAGGAAGGGAGGAACTAACCCTCAAATTTCCTCACCCTTTAAAACCGGATATGTTCAAATTACATTTATTTTCGTAAAGATTTTAATAATGATTATTCTGCCCTCCTAAGCCAAAAAGATGTATCTCAAGGTTTTTACGAAAATGAGTTATTAAGTCTATGTGCATGTTCGCCGTTGTTTGCATGATGTTATCAAGCGAAAACGACGTAACTCGATGAAATAGTGTTGCAATAGTAGAAAACAAAAAAGACGTATCTCAGTATCATCATGAAAAACTAAGCGAATTGGACGTATGTCAGTATTGCCAAAAGAAAAAGACATATCTCCCATTTCGAAATGAGCCTCCAAGGAAAAATGAGAAAATTCTGCAAATGATAATTATTTACTGCAGTAACTGCATCAGCCAACAAAAAAGGAAAACGAATTATAACAAGTACCCAGGTGCGCAAGCGCGATTTATGAAAAACTGCTTTGCTGAAAAATTATTCGGACTTGAGATACGTCTTTTTGGCTTAGGAGGGCGGCCCCAGGGGATTGAATCTAAAAACACTTCTAAAACAGAATTCAGTGAATTTGCAGGTGCGGATCTAGACTTGAATTTGGGGGGGGGGAGATGGATTCTAGAGGGTAATTTTTTTCTGTGATTATTTTTTCTGATGAATGAATGGCATCGTGCGAAATATACCTTTTTTTTTTAAGTTGGGAGGGGGATCCCCCTTGTATCCGCGCCTGGAATTTGAAGACTTGCAAATTGACTCCCGTCACGAATTATGTTTTATCCACCCTCGCTTTAGAGCTCTCCTCCCTGGGCCATCGATTCACATCCCGGTTCCGAATTACTTTACATGAAGTCTCACACATTAACAATAGAACATAAAACAAAAAAAGAGTGGTTCAAAAATAATCGAAAGTTTGTTTGCTAATGTTCAAATTGTCGTCTAAAAAGTGTCCGAAAACTTCGCCGAAAAGTGTCAACTTGGTGCAAAATTTTCCATGCACCCCAAAAAAGTGATTTTTTTTCATGTTTTCTATTGATTTCTAGAATGCCGACGAAGTGGCCGTATTTGTCAAAGATTCATTGGGGGGGGGGAGTCGCAGCCTTCTCCGGTAAAGCTTGGATTTCTGAAGCATTTACAATTTCAGTTTTACTCCTTAAAAGGGGGATTGGCCTCATTGCCTTGCCTCGTACATCCTCACCTACGCTGAGTGTGTACTGTACAGCTCTGAAAATTTCCAGGTGGTATTCGAGTTACAGGTTTTCTATGATTTCTGAATTCGATTTTGAAAGTATTCTTTGGATTGTGTCCTCTGGAGTGCTTCTGAAAGAGCACTGAGGACATTAACCAAGGAATTTGAAATAACGCAAAATTGGCAGTTATTTAACTGCGTCCTTCTTTGATGGGACCTTAGGTTTCGAAATAGAATCTACTGCCTTGCGAAAATCTGCAAATCGCATACCATCTTGAGATAATGATAATTATTTAGTCTGAACTCTCTTCGATGGTACCGTAGTGCCCTTTTGGTGTCACCAGAAATCCCTCTTTGGAGCCATCCCGAGAGCCTCTCTGATAAGGACACTAAGCGGATGGATGAAAAAATGACTCAAAATCGAATCCGGTGACCTCGAAAGCTATAAATCGAATACCATGTTGAAGTAATGACCGTTATTTGGTTTTGACACCCTTTGATGGCATCCCAAGGGGTTGGATACGAAAAATACTCTCACAGTTGAATTCAGCGACTCGGTACGCTGTAAATCGACTCCCATCCCGAGTCTTAATTTTTCATCCTTTCCCAACATTTTTGGAGCCCGACAACTAATATTTTTTATCCAGTCAGGGTTGAATGAAATATTGGAATATGGCTGGGATCGAAAGGAAAAGCTTTCCCGTGAAAATCGAAGTTATATTTCACCTAGGAAGAGGGGGGAGAAAGGGTTGTTATGCCGTCGTTAATTTTTATCCTATCAAGTCAAATTTCTTGGGTTGTTTCATTTCATCAAAAGGAAAAAGAATCCTTTACTAGTCAAAATTCAAAATATTCGTAAGATAAGTGGCACTCAGTGTACAGATACCGTTGTTAGATATAATCGAATTAGGCATCCTGTAGCAGTGAAAGGGAAAAAAACGAAGCCATCGCAAAAATTTTCTAAAACGCAGTTCAAAAATGAAAAAATTTTCATTCCATTCGCTTTCTGCATAGCTATAATACGTGTATACAGAGTAACACGTTATTATATACTGCGAGTTATTATATAAGAAAGGGAGGAAAAAACCGAACTGCGAAAAACGGGCAGAAAACGTCGAGATATTTTCGAATACTTAATTACATCGAATGCTCTTTTTCATTTTGGGGAAAAAAAAAGGCAAAAAATCACCATCGGAAGCTCTTCTCGAGCTCTGGAAATTATATATACGAAAAATAATATTTTTCTCTCTCGATGCTTCTGCTCATTCGTAATTTATATTCCAGTTCGGTTTTTTATTTATTTCTTTCGGCGAGGGTTTTAATAGATTTTTAAAAACTTACGCTCGAAATTAAGAGAACCTATAATTTCATTAATTAACGAGAGGCGAAGCTGGAAAAAGGACGCGGCGAGTGAGAGATGCGTCGGGAGCGAGAGAGCGAGGCGTCGAGAAAGCAGAGAGAAAGAAGAAGAGAGTGAGTTAGGAGCATCGCGACTCGAGCACGGCGAATTTTGGCGTCGCTATGCCAGAGCGGATGGGGTTGGGTGGCCCGTCCGAAAAATATATTTATTTGCAGAAGCGCCGTCGTTCGGATTCGCCTCTTCGTCTGTCCAAGAGTGCTTCTTTTCGATAAGAGAAAACACCCTTACTTTAAGAGGTTTCCGTTTTAGGAAAATTGCCAAACATTAACGTTTACGGGCGAAATATGGTTCTCAAGGTTTTCGGGTGGCGGGTAGGGGGGGGGGGCGAAATGTAAGCCCCGCGTCACGTTCGCAACGCGGGTTATTAAAACTCGTCGCTATTACAATATATAAGTCGATAATTATCTGTTTACGCGAGTATATATTAAAACCATCATCGTTGTTGCTAAGTCTCTCGATTAGCCCCCCCCCACGTTTTCTTGTTTTCAAACCCAATCGTTGTAGCTAAAGTTGAACGCAAAAATTTGATTGTATTGATTCTATTGTTTCGTGAGAGTGAAACTTCACGCGTACTCAAGTAAGACGCTTATTGGCATGAGCGTATACCTAAGCGACTTTCACGAGAGAGGATTCGAATTGGCCAACATAATTTCAAATTTGTCAACTGAAGACATTCCGAAGTCGAAAAAAATGTCGTCCAATCTAGTCAACTGGGCATGTTTTCTAGAAGAAACCTCTTTACTCCCTCTTAAATGGGTATACGAAAAGTTGTCGCGCGAAACTCGTCAGAATATTTTACATCGTGAAGAAGACGATGACGAAGAAATGCAGTACCGTACTTGGTGCGGTGGGACATATGGCGATGCACGCATGCCAAAGTGGCCCCTAAGACACCGCACGCCCAGCACCGGAAACTACCCTTTCGGGCATCGCATCAGTACCGAGGGGAACACTTTGGGGCCGGCCCGAGCCCCAATTTCTCCTGGCCGGAACGGTGCGTGCGTTCTGCCAGGGCCACCATGGGGTTCCTTACTGACCGAGGTCCGCACTCCCAGAGCGCTCGCCTGGAATACAGGTCCCTCACAGCCGAACGCGCTGCCTCTTCCTCTTCACTCACTCATCGCGTGAGAGCGGTACCACACTTGCCTGAAGTGTTGAACAGGTTTACGCACGATTTGAAATGAGAGGAGAAACGTTGAAATGAGTAACGATAAGAGAGAAAAGGCAAGTAAGAGTCAGTATAGGGAACTTAAGCGTGACGTCATTATGAAATAGGTAAACTGAAAACTTCGTAAAATGGCGGTGAAGTATATTCCTAGCCAACGAGGGCTAGGAAGAGAGACATTAGATAAAGGATAAGCAGATCTGGAGGCACGCATCAGCGCCAAACAAGGGACTGACAGGGACCAGGGGCTGCCAGTTCAGCAGGATGAGTAGACTGAGCCTGCAGGATGCAAAAAATCAGATCAAGTCAAAAGTTTGGAGTAAAATCAGTCATCATAAGTTGATTCGTCCCTTATGAGAGGTCATAATGCATACGTTTTTAGCAATCCGTTATAAAGTTTCATGAAGAACTACTCAGTTTGCAGTGAGTGATGCAACGCCGCTGAATAGGCCACTCATCCTCCACCAGGTCAACCTGAACCACTGTGCCCTAGCCCAGGACCTCCTGTGGAGCACGGTGGGAGAGAGACAGGTTGACCTGGTGATAGCGAGCGAGCCCTACAGGCTGGACAAAGTTCGAGGATGGCACAGAGACCGTACTGGACTGACAGCCGTTGGCATATGCCCTGACTGTCCTATAGCTCCGGGCGAGGTAGAGGAAGGGGAGGGGTACTTAGCTGTACAGGTTGGCGATGCTACTTCTTCCCAAACAGGAGACTGAAGGAGTTCGAGGCCTACCTCGCCTGCCACGTGGAGAGCATCGCGAAGAAGACGACGAGAGTCATCGTGGCCGGCGACTTCAACGCCAAATCAGAGGAGTGGCCCGCCGGCCGGACCGACCCTCGAGGATATGCCCTGGGGGAGCTTGCTGCCCGGCACGACCTTGTTTCGATAAACACAGGCGGCACTCCCGAACCCGTTTCCATCAGGGCGTGGGGTCGGTCTTAGACGTCACCTTCGCGTCAGCCGGGCTGGCCCGCTGGATCAAGGGCTGGTCCGTGCTGGAAGAGGAGTCAGGGAGTGACCACAGGTATATCACCTTCAAGCTGGACCGAGGAACCGAGGTGGTCACTGCTGCAAAGAAGCTGGGACGATGGGCGATCAGGAAGCTCGATGCGGATCGATCGGAGGCGAGCTTCCTGGCTCTCACCTAGGGATCGGGAGAGTGTTGGTCAGAAGCAGAAGAAGAGGAGAGCGCGGAGGTCGCGGCCGCGAATGCCATCCGGACAGTGGTCACGGCCTACGATAGCGCAATGCTCCGAGTCGGTCCACCGCGCAAGAGGCAGCCCGTCTATTGGTGGACCGAGGACATCGCCAAGCTGCGGAAGGAGTGCAACCGACTTCGTCGGCGGTACCAACGCACGAGAAGAGACGACGAAGCAGCGACAGCAGTTTCACAGCAGTACCAGCAGAATCGTCGGACTCTCAAGCTCGCCATACGCCAGAGAAAGAAGGCAGCTTGGGAGGAGTTGTGTCAAGAAGCAGATGACGACCCCTTCGGCAAGCCGTACAAGGTAGTCATGCGGAAAGCCGGAGGGCCGTCGGTGACGAGCCGAATGGAGACTAGGGTGCTGCAACAGGTAGTTCAAGAACTGTTCCCCCAGCGCCCCCCGGTAATGGCGGTACCCGCCGAAGTGCCTGAGGATATCCCTCTGCTTACGTATAGGAGAAGTGGACAGCGCGATCGACCGGATCAGGACGAAGAAGAGGAAGGCGCCTGGTCCGGACATGACTACAAACGTCGTCTGGGAAGTAGTCCGCCGGGCAGACCCGTTCTTCCTGACCAACGTATTCAATCGCGCGTTGCATGAGGGGACATTCCAGAGCAGATGGAAGACGCTAGGAAAGCCAGATGGCCAGCCGTCCTCGTACTGGCCTATTTGCCTGCTCGACACCGTCGGCAAGGTGTTTGAGCGTATCATCGTGGATAGGCTGGAGGAGCACTTTCGGAAGCGGAAGACGATTTCGAGCAGTCAGTACGGATTCAGAACTGGCCGCTCGACTACGGACGCCGCGCTGAAGTTGAAGAGTCTGGCGCAGAAGGCGATCCACGAGCGGCAGTTCTGCTCGACAGTCAACCTCGACATCAAGAAGGCCTTCAACTCTATTCTGTATACGCGTATCATGGAGGCGTTGGAGTTGGCGCTGTGCGCATCATCAGAAGTTACTTCGCCGGCCGCTGATAGAGATGGAGTCGGCGGCCGGACAAATCACCAGGGAGATGACCTGCGGCGTTCATCAGGGATCAGTAGTCGGACCTACCCTGTGGAACGTCGCCTTCAACGGGATGCTGAGGCTGGCACTACCACCAGGCGTGAAGCTGATCTGTTACGCCGACGACATGCTGGTGGTGTGCCAAGCCGAGACGACAGCAGAGGTCAGGCGACGAGTGAACCAGGCATCAGAGATGCTGACCCACTGGATCGAGTCGGCAGGGCTGTGCTTAGCGGTACAGAAGACGGAAGCGGTCTTGTTCACGACGCGACGCAAGTACAGCCCACCCCCATTTGTCCTAAAATGTGTGGAGATTGGGCTCTGTACAGCCCTGAAGTACCTGGGGCTGTGGTTCGGCGGGAAGTTGCATTTCCGAGAGCACTTTCGACGGGCAGCTGAAAAGGCGGATCGAGTAGCCGGACAGCTGTCCCGTCTGATGTCGAACCTGGGGGGACCGAGGGAGCAGCGACGAAGGATGTACGTCAACGTCATCATGTCGGTCCTCCTATATGAGGCGCCAGTACGATATACCATACAGGAGAGCGGAGATGGAGAAGATCCAGCGAAAAGCCGCGATGAGGTGTGTCAGTGCGTATCGCACTGTTTCTTCGGATGCAGTAGGCGTGTTAGCGCATATACCGTCGATCGAACTCAAGGTCGGCGAACTAGCGGCGGTATACGGTGTGAAGAAGAAAGCGAAGACGAAACTGGAGACACATCGGATCAAGCGAGTCATCCAGCAGGATACGCTTCAGAAGTGAAAGGACGCGCTCGCCCATTCGACCAAGGGCGAGTGGTACCGAGCGCTGATACGCGACCTCGACGGATGGGTAGGAAGATCGCACGGAGAGCTGAACTTCCACCTTACCCAAGTACTGAGCGGCCACGGTTGCTTCGGCACGTACCTACATCGGATGTCGATAGCGCCGAGTCCCGTGTGCGCGTACTGTGATCGAGAGGCGGAGGACACACCCTGTTCGAGTGTGAGGCCTGGGAGCAAGAGAGGCGCCTGACGGCCACAACAGCGATCGATCCCGGCGACGACGGAAGACACGAAGAAGCAGAAGAAGACGACGACGACGGCGACGGCGTGATCAGCCGTCTCGCGCCGGACACCCTGGTCCCGGAGATGATGAAGAACGGAAGCAGTTGGAACCGGGTGTCGGCCTTTGTCTCGGCCATCATGAATAAGAAGATGCAGACGGAGTGGTCGAGACAGAGGGCCGGCGATTTACCAAGCTCGGCCCGCACCATCGAACAGGAGGAGAACTCTGTACCATCCTAGGAGAGCTGCTGCAGCTGCGTTGCGGACCCACCGGCAGGGCTCACCCGTCGTCACCACATGCCTGCGTCGACACTCGGACCAAGACGAGGAGATGAGGGTTCAGTGAAGAGGCAGCGCGTCCGCCTGTGGAGGACCTGAATTCCAGACGAGCGCTCAGGGAGTGCGGACCTCGGTCAGTAGGGGGAACCCCATGGTGGCCTTGGTAGGACGCGCGCACCGTTGCGGGAAAGAGAAATGGTGGCTCGAGCCGGCCTCAAAGCGTCCCTCCGGTCACTGACGCGATACTCGAAAGGGTAGTTTCCGGGACCGGGGTGCGCTGTCATAGGGGCCACTTTGGCATGCGTGCATCGCGATACGTCCCTCCACACCACCCCTTTGGAAATAATTTTTTCCTCATTCGCGGTAAATTTTCCATTCCGTTATTCTATACTCGTAGGATAAAATCTGGATTGTGAATGAAAAATCTAATGCGAATTCAGTGATCTTAAAATCCTTATTTGGATACTTTGCTCGATTTCTAAGAGGCCAATGCAATCTATGCCCCTGGGAGAGTAAAATGTCAAATTTTGGGCTGAAATCGCGGCCGAATCAAGAACTTGATGAAGTATTCAAAATCAGTGACCCAGAAACCCTTTTTCTCGACACCTTATTGGATATTTTTTCATTTAAAATTCCGAAGTTCGCAGCGCCTTCGAGCCCCTCTCTTGGGGGAATACACATAGACTATACCTTATCAGTATTCCTGGTTTCGGATTTACAAAAAGGGGAAGGAAGGGGAGGGAGAGGTAGTTATTGGAATACCCAGTACGTATACGTCGAGTATTACGGATAATACACGCACCCGTGACACCGCGCGTCTCTTTCTGACGCGCGCGTCACGTTCGCCTTCATTCCTGCCTCGCTCCGCCATCACCCCGTCTCGCTGAACCGTTCGCTGTTTGTTTCTTCCTTCGTTCACCCTTTCTCGCCGTCTCTCTTTCTATCGCTCACATTTGCATTCATTTTAAACTCGAATGAGTTCTTGCTCGGTTTTAATTAATATTTGCAATTTAATTCCTTACAATTAAGTTCTAAAATTTTCTCATTTCGAATGTGACGGAATTATCGTCTGTTAGCGCGAAATTTCAATTTGCTCGCGCGGACCGGCACCGAAACGAAAAACCGTGTACACGGATACACGCCACCTCCGAAAATCTTCCACGCGCGCCGACAACCTTTTTCCCGCTCTTCCCCCCCCCCCCCCTCCCCATCTCCCTCTGTCGCCGTCAATTCGACGAGAAAACGTATTATTACGACGACGGTGAGTGTGTGTGTCTCTCTCTCGGTGTATTTACGTCCGCGAGATAAATTACCCGGACCGAAGAACGCGCTGGCTCGGCGCGGTGGCGGAAAACTGCCACCGCGAAGAACGGCCCGAGTCACGGACACGTCGATCGCGCGGCCGCCTCCGACTGGCAATCAGCGAAGTATCGATGTCGATGACTGGGCGCACCAGCACACTTAGTCCCGCGAGGCCCACCGTATACAGGCGCTACTCGTGTGTACAAGTATCCGCGTACATTAGGTGCCCCAACTACCACCACCGTGTGTACACATACACGCAGTACATATAAACGAAAAACGATAATTAATTACGGAGCACGCGGTCGTAATAGGGCAAGAAATTTCTTCATTTCACAGAAACCGATAGACGGCCGCGCGGTCAAAATGCTCCGTCCGAGGAGAAGCGGCGAATAGTGTGTATTTCGTTATTTACGAGCCGAAACGCAGCGGGTGTTCTAATATTTCCTCGGTGCACTTATTGAATGTTAGGAAAGATACAAATGTTTTCGATCACGAAAGATTTACGGCCGCCTTTAATCGAACTCTGACAAACGGATAACCGTACAGAATTTCTCGTCCGGTTTTCCCGTTTCTGGTCTCCATCTACCAGACACCGCATTAGTCGTACTCCGAACGTACCCTACAGTGAGTGCGTCCAACAGCCAGAGCTCGCGAGCTTTTTACTCGTAGTACACCCAAGTTAGTCACTGACTTCCCCCTCGAGTAACCCGGCCTTTCGGACTACTTCAAAAGCTCGAGAGGTGCACCAGGAAAGCACCACAGACTAACTAGTAAAACGCATTTACTGGATTAGAAGAGGTGCATGTCGCCAGGCCCCTCATTGCGGAAATGGGGGAGAAAAATAATGTCAATAATTTGTTCTTGATTTGTTCAGCCATTTTTAGAATTTGTTCCTACCCCCACCCCGCAGAAATTAGCAACTCAGTTTGAGGGGCTGGCGACATGCTAGCCTCCGACATTCGATTTCGGGGTTGTAACCGATCTCAAACATTTGTTCTTAATTTGCTCTAATTTGTTCCGCAGTTTTCAGAATTTGTTCCGCCACCCTCCCCTATTTACAGCCACCAAAAAGAGGAGCAGGATCAACTAATAGCTATAATCCCACACGAATACTATTTGCGGCACACTAAAATTTGTTCTACACTCGTTCTAATTTGTTCTCTCATCTACACACCTGAGACCATCACCACTATGCATTTGCCGACTATTCGAACCCAGGGGCGGGGGTAAGTGACCCTTAACTCCTTAGTTTCCAAATGAATACGATTTGCTGAGCACTGAAATTTGTTCTGTATATGTTTTAGTTTGTTCTCTCAACCCCACACATCAGACTAGCAAAACCATACATATGCCGACTATCTGAACTAGGGGATGGGGGTAAGTGACACTTATGTATGAATTTTCCACATAAATTATACGATTGGCTACCAACTGCAATATGTTCTCTGTTCATTCTAATTTTTTCTCTCATCTACACACTAAAATCCGTCGCCAGAAAATTTTGGCCGGAAATATGAACTTATGTGGTGGGGGTAAGTTCCGCTTATGTACGAATTTCCCACATAATTGCAATTTGTCCCCCTTTACAATTTGTTCTCTATTTGTTCTAATTTGTTCTCGAATGTACACACCAGAATCCGCCATCACTGTGTATTTGAAATCATTCGAAATTCAGGGGGTGGGGGTAAATGACCCTTAAGTCCTAAGTTTCCACGTAAATGTGATCTCTTGCCAACTACAATTTGTTCTCTATTTGTTCTAATTTATTCTCTCACCTACCCACTAAAATCCGTCGCTACAAAGCATTGAACGACAGTATGAACTTGTGTGGTGGGGGTAAGTGGCCCTTATGTGCTAATTCCCCACATAATGGCGATTTTTCGGGTACTAAAATTTGTTCTATATTTTTTTAATTTATTCTCTCATCTACACATTGGGCAAAAAATCACATTTACATGGAAATGTAGGACTAACGGGTCACTTAAGCCCATCCCCTGAATTTCTATTGACTTCAAATATAATTTGATGAGGGTTTGTGGTGTGCCATTACATGGGAAATTCACACATAAGGGCCACTTACCCTCAGCACATAAGTTCATATTGTCGGCCAATGCTTTGTAATAACTGACTTTAGTGTGGAGATGAGAGAACAAATTAGAACAAATAGAGAACAAATTGCAGTCGGCAATAAATCACATTTACATGGAAACTTAGGACTTAAGGGTCACTTACCCCGCCGCCTGAATTCAGATTGACTTCAAATACACATTGCTGATGGATTGTGGTGTGTAAATTCGAGAACAAATGGGAACAAATAGAGAACAAATCTTAGGGCCCGAAAAATTGCCATTATGTGTGATATTTGTACATAAGATCCACTTGCCCCCATAAATTCATATTGTCAGCCAATGCTTTGTGGCAACGGAGTTTAGTGTGTAGATGAGAGAAGAAATAAGAACAAGTAGAGAACCAATTTTAGTGCCCGAAAAATCGCCATTATGTGGGAAATTCGCACATAAGGGCTACTTATCTCCACCACATAAGTTCATATTGTCGGCCAATGCTTTGTGGCAAAGGATTTTAGTGTGTTGATGAGAGAAAAAATTAGAATGAATAGAGAACATATTGCAGTTGGTAGCCAGTCGTATAATTTATGTGGAAAATTCATACATAAGTGTTACTTACCCCCACCCCCTAGTTCAGATAGTCTGCAAATGTATGGTTTTGATAGTCTGAGGTGTGATGTTAAGAGAACAAACTGGAACGTATACAGAACAAATTTCAGTGCGCAGCAAATTGTATTCATTTGGAAACTAAAGAGTTAAGGGTTACTTACCTCCCCCCCCCCCTGAGCTCGAATAGTCGGTAAATGCATAGTGGTGATGGACTCAGGTGTGTAGATGAGAGAACAAATTAGAACGAATGTAGAACAAATTTTAATGTGCCGTAGATAGTATTCATATGAGATTATAGCTATTAGTTCATCCTGCCCCACTTTTTGGTGGCTGTAAATAGGGGAGGGTGGCGGAAAAAATTCTGAAAACTGCGGAACGAATTAGAACAAATTAAGACCAAATGTTTGAGACGTGTTACAACCCCGAAATCGAATGTCGGGGGCTAGCATGTCGCCAGCCCCTCAAAGTGAGTTGCTAATTTTTGGGGGTGGGGGTAAGAACAAATTCTAAAAATGGCTGAACAAATTAGAGTAAGTTAAGAACGAATTATTGACATTATTTTCTCTCCTATTTCCACATTGAGGGGGCTGGCGACATGCACCTGATAAGAAGCATACGAAGACTCGAGGACCGATTTACATGCAACCTAATGCGAACACAGGAACGATAACCCAAGTGTGCTTTCATTCTTTTAAAAATTAACCCTTAGAAAACTGTGACCCAAGTCTGCTTCGCCTTCCAATTCCAATATTCCTTTGAATGATGGCGCGTAAATAACGAACATTTTATCAAAAACCGCGGTTCATATTTACTCGAAGGTAAGAGCATAACCAAGAAGAGGGTTAGGGGGCTATAGCACCCCCCCCTAAAAAAATTCTTCAAAATTTTTTCAAAATCAATTTTAAAAGGAAAAAATTTGATGCCGATGGCCTGATACGGTTACGTTGCGTCGTAAATGAAAAATGAAATTGGCATTAATCGAGGGAAACTCAAACAATCTTAATGTACAAATTTAAACAGCTTCGATACAAACTGTTGTCCCTCTCCGCCCATCTTTGGGCATAAGTCTCTACCAGCCTAGCCCCCCTGTCGCATATAAAATGCTAAAAAAGAAATTGGCTGAAAATGACCACCATTCACCAGATTCATTTCATAAGATCGAAAGATCACCCAAGGAATCTCCTCCTCCATGCCCCCCCCCCAAAAAAAAAGTATTAACCAGATTCACTTCATAGACCGAAAGATCGCCCAAACCACCAAAATGAAATGTCAAAATTGCCCTACTGGCGCTTAAGCACCTCACTGAATTTTTCAGCGCCGAGCATGATTCAGATTCGGCGATTGGGTGATTTATCACCCAATCTGGCTCAATTGGCTGTCTGTGATTATTGGGGGGGGGGTAAATAAAAAGGGGGTTTTAGTTGCCGGGAATCAGTGAGAAAGTACTTCGATTATTACGAACATCAATGCATCACGTGACGTCGTACAATATCGACGAGGGATATAGAAGATCGACTGCGACTATCTGTTCAGCAGCTACACGGGGCGACGCGCTATGCTCGCCGCGTCGCGCTCAGGTGCTCTCGGGCACGTGTTCTCAGATCTTCAAGCTCAGGGCGGCACCGGTAAATACTACCTATTCAGCTGAAATTTGGTACACGAGAGTTTTATGACCAAAGACAAGTCCGAAGGTTGGTCCAAAAGAAATTACGATTTTTTTCTTTTTTGGTATTTAAATAAGCGCCGCCTTATTGCTCGATTCTTAGGACCGAGTCGATTTCGGGCGGCGAAGGGCGTAATATTGAACTTTGGGACGGGATGAAAGTTAGACGTGATTTCGAAATCAGTGTCTTAACAATGCTATTTAGACGTTTTGTTCGATAACTTTTCTTTAAGATTCCAAAGTTAATGATATAATCGAACTTCTGTAGGGAGAATGCTTTTTCACTTCAGAAAAACTAGGCCTTTCCACTTAGATATCATTTGCCTCTTGTTTCGAACCCGATTGGCGATAAGAAAAAGGCGAGGGGTGGGGTATTTCCTGGAACATTCTATATATTATACTCGCATAGGTTTCAACGAGCGTGTAATAATCGTTTCGAAAAGTTTGAGGGGGCGATGGTCGCGATGTGTGCCGAGCCGACAGAGTCTACCAGTCATGTATCTAGTCGGTATTTCCCTATAAACTGTATGGCAGTTTATCACCCACATGTTTGTTTTTTTAATTGATTCCAAGTGTGTAAAAAGGCATGTATATGCGGTGTAAACGTATAGCACATAATACGGAGTGTACGGAGAGCGCGTCAATTGCTATTTATTATTGGTCCATTTATTCACATCCTGTTGATTACATCATCTTTGTTCATTATAATCACACGCCAGATGACATCACCGTCCTCAGAGTTACTTAAAACGCATTAATTAATAATCAACTAACCGCCGTACCAATTATTCCGTGTGTCTATTTGCCTTCTGTGCGAGTGTGAGTGTGTGTGGCGTCGCACGGGCTTTCTCGAAAGGCATACAATTTGGGCAGGCAGGCGACCGATGCGATGAGATGAGATGAGGATGAGGCCTCCCCGAATGACGGCAGCGACAGCACACATAACAGGCGGAGGTGATACGTCAAGAATAGCTTTTTCGACGTCAATTATATTCTTTTATTTGCTGCTTTCTCTCCCTCTCTCTCGCTCCTGTGTCTTTTTTCGCCGTGCACCGAATTAAACGCTCCGTTTATAGCGTAAAAGTTTTTATAGACAATGACGCTGACGCGGCTTATCCATTCTTCGAATGTAAATAAACGCCGCGAAAAAAGAAGTAGATACAACGAATCGGAATCGTACCTTTACTTGTCACTGTTCAGAGGCAGCAACAGTGTCGACGAGATGCGAAGAGAAGCGAAAAACCCGGAATGAAAGGGATGCAGATGCAAGCCAGCTAGAGTGAGAAGAAAGTTCAAGTATTGTGAACTATATATAGGTACTTAGAAATGCCTGCGTTTACCTTTTTCGATTTCTAAAGGACCGTTCGTTCACAAAGGGTGCATTATCGGAGAGCTCTTCTTAAGGAAGTCGGATAGAAAGACTCTCCTATATACATAATTTATTAACTAAAGTGTATGTACGGAGGTGCACGAGGACCGAGTGTCTTTACCCCGTTTGGTCGCAAACAGTCGGGTAGTTAAGAATCGATGGCCGGATACGTGAACTTTCGAAAAATTTATCCTCGTATACTTCGTCTATTTTTCGTATCGAATCGGGGCTTCCACTGGAAGAGGCAACTGCCTATGTTTGGACTGGGCTGCTCCCGGACGTGTAGTCCGGTCAGTTAAAACCCAAAAATGAAGTGAAGTGGAAGGAGAGGCAGATGGGCTGACATTTGCGATGTATCATTGGGACACTGTACTGTTTACTACCTTAAAACCTCCCATATCCCCCTGGAACATCTCTCCTAATTGTGGATTAGCGGGTAAGAATCAGTTTTTGACATTTTTATGTCTTTACTTTGGCACACAACGGAAAAAAGCGTTACTTTTTAGCGTGACGAAAAATAGCGACACGAAAATCGCGCTGGCTAGGCTGGCTCATTTTTGACATTTTTATGTCTTTACTTTGGCTCACAAACCGGAAAACCGTTACTTTCACGCGGGACGTTTCCTAACTAAACTAACTGGAAAGACTGGACTGACTGACTGGACTGTTTCCTTTGTACCTTATCAGCAATATGTAGACAAGTTTTATGTTTGTCTTTATGTCTTATCAGTAGGAAATGAAACTGTTGTAATATCAGTGGGGAAGGAGAAAATGGTTGTCAGATTTATATTGGGTAGGCTTTTCATGCCTATCGTATATCTTTCTCTGTCATTATGTCTTGTATCAGCCATAGACTGACAGTCTCATGTCTGTCTTCAGGTCTTATCTCAGTAATGAAGTAGAAGGTGACTGATCTGTCCCTGCCATTCTTTGGATTTTTTCTGTATGTCCTATCGACGAGTCTCATATCTGTCATTATGTCTTATCAGTAATGAAGGAGACGGCATTTTTTGAATTTTTCCTTTGTCCTATCAAAAACTATATAGACAAGTCTGATGTCTGGTTTTATGTTTAGGAAGGGAGATTGCCTTAATACCTTATCAGTAAGGAAGGAGAAGGTAACTGTTCGTGATATTTATATCGGATATAGTGTAAGTCTCATGCCTATCTTATATCTTTCACTACGTCGTTATGTCTTATCAGCCGTAGACTGACAGTGTTATGTCTGTGTTTGACTGGCTGACTGGCTGACTGACTCTGACTGTCTGACTGAGCGAAATGTAAATCATATAAATCGAGGCTCGGGCGCGAGGCGCTTCCGACTCGCAACGCTCCTTGTATTAGCCTGAGAGCATTACGTTCCTTGTATTAGCCTTCGAGTACTAAGCTCCGCTAGTACATCAGTTTGCAGACGCGTCTGCAAACCGATGCACTAGTGGAGCGGAGTACTCGAAGTTACCTGAATGCTCGTCAACTATGGCCGTGCACGCAGAATACGTGATGATAAAAATTAAAGCGCATTAAATTCTCTATAAGAAAGGTAGTTTACCTAATACCCCTAATTTCCTTCGGAATGCCATAAAATGACGTCAGAGTTAGCAATCTTTTTCATCTTATAGAGAAAAATGGCATTTTCCTCATTTTATCGGGTTATGACATAGTCTGAGTAATCTAAATTTTATATTCGCCTAATTTACAACTTCCATACCTTTTCATCCCTGGAATTGTTTCTGCCTCTCTCTCTCTCTCTCTCTCTCTCGTAGTTGGCCCCTTTGTTATAGTAATTTATACAGCAGGGGCGAAACAAAGGGGGGTGTCCCCCCAGGGTCGTCAGTGCAGTTGGAAAATTCGGCAAATCGGCAGTTGGCGAACGATAAATGTAATAAAGTTTACTGGCCACTCGGCAAAATATTCATTTTCAATTTATTTTATTCGGCAAATTTTCAGTTGTCACCCTTCTAGAGAAAACAGCTAGTTTCGCTACTGTATACACGCTTTCTGTTTTTTGATCATTTTTTTCATGCAGCAGAAGCATTACAACAGAAGGAACCTAAATTTTGTATTCTCTTGATTTTCTATCTCCATATCTTACCATCCCTGATCCCTGGGAATCACCCCCCACAAATGTGTTTTTCTGTTCCAGCGCTTCAGAATGACACTATCGTGTAAGCTGTTTTCAAGCTTACAGAACTGAAAAAATCGTATCAGAATACGTTTTAATTTTCAGTTAGCTTACCCCTTTAGTTCGGTTCGAAATATTTAAAAAAAACAAAAAAAAACAACTAAAATTTCAGCGAAATTGATAAGAGGTAACCTGTGTTTAAAGAGGGTTGATGTTCTTGAAAGAATTAACATTGCTTTTTGGAATTTGAGCTTCAGTCGAGGGGAGCCCCTCTTTCTCTCATTTTACTCTCAACCCGAGCCCTGGAATCCGCCCTTTCGAGCATTACCTCAGAGACGTCAGGGGAAACTGTTAGGGCTGTCCTAGCCCCCTTCACATCTTGCCGAAAAACAGGCCTAAATCGAAATGTAGCGAGTTGCTACATGGGCTCGAACCCGGGACCTCCGGATTCCGAGACCAGCGTGCTATCCACTCGGCCGGCCAGACCCCCTGCACATGAGACTAACAATTATTTTCTTTCTCAAACCGATATTTTCAAGATCACGGAATGCATTCCTGAAGTTCTTATTCCTTTTCTTCATCCCTTTCAAGCACAGGTAGCTAATTTTCAGTTATTTAAATTTTGTTCCGATTTCCTCATTATGTGCCCGCATACGCGGTTTTTGGGTCACTGAATTTATTTTTGAAGTTTTTCTCCCATTCCCGTAGCTTTTGCGCACCACAGTGGGCTGATTTTGAAATTGTCATAACTGAAGATTAGTCCCCTGTGGTGCCCAGAGTGTATGAGGAGGAGGAAAAGAATTCCGAAAATGAACTTAGCGACTCACAAACCCTTTATTCAGACGTACAGTGCATGGAAATTAGAATAGTGGGAGATTAGCGCTCTATGAAGCCCAATGGTTGAAGAGTCCAAACATGAGAGCCACCCAAGAAACCTTATTCCGATTTAAATAATGTGGAACCGGAATAAAATCAAATAATTGAAAATTAACTCTCTTTGGAGTCCGAAGGAGGAAGGAGGGGGGCAAAAGATCTCAGGAATGTATTCCGTGACCCTGAAACCTCCACTCTGACGGAAAAATGATAATTTTTAGGCTGATATGGAGGGTCTCCCCCTCTATTCAAGCTCAAATTCCAAACATGGGCAGCAATTTTCAATGTCTTCTTCAGGCGCCAAGTGCGATGCTGGACGTTGGCGAACGCGGTTTCTGACGTGCGATTTCCTTGGGCCTGAGGTAGTTTGCCTTTGCTTTCACCGCGGTTTTGTTGCATTAGAGTTTTCCTTCTTTGTGTCGAAGAGTGTGCAGCTGCAGTTCGCTTACTAGCCTCGTGTTTCAGGACGTTGAGTAAGCTGTCCACGATATGCACACGCACAGTACCAATCTTTCTGATCTGGTGTTAACATGTCTTGTAATTTAATACCTTGTTTATGTGAACGAATCAGAAGGAGTTACAGGGCGCCTTATGGTTTTCCACCTCGACTGATACTGTAGTCGCTGTGTTACCACTTGGCCACACAGCGACCTATCAATTTTCAATTATTTATTTATTTATTATTGGCGTTGTGCTATATCTCCTTCCATGTATAGCAGAGGTTGATGCACACTTATATCCCAATTTCGGGCAAACGCCTCACCATCTGCCTCCCATTTTGTTCGATTGCATGTTTCCCTCTGCCATATTATCCTTTTTCTCTTACTAGTTCATCCGCCACCTGGTTGGGGCTGCACTCTCCCCCGTATATATGGCATCCACTCCATAGTCTTTTTTGTCCATTTTTCCCCGCTTGACCTCGCGATATGTCCGGCGTATCTCCATTTTATCATCTTTATAGTTTTTCCGGTGTCTTTCCCCCTGCTTTTCTTCTTATCTCTTTATTTTTTATTTTGTCCTTTTTGTGAATACCGCATATTTTTCTTTGCATTTCCCTTTGTGTTTTCCGAATTCTTTCGAGTTGTTTTCTGATTAATGCCCAAGTTTGTGCGCCATAACTGAAGGCTGGGAGTGTTGCTGTTTCCAATATCTTGATTTTTTGTTCCATTTTTAAATTTCCTTTGTAAATCTTTTTCAATGCCCAAAAATTTTTCCTGCTGTTCCTTATTCTTTTTGTTATTTCTTTTCCAGTTGGATTTTCAAAAGAAATTAACTGCCTGAGGTAAACCACTTTTTTAACCCCATTTATTGTGATACTTTCCTCAATTATTTAACCTGTCTCCGTTTACAAGTATACCTTTTCCCTCTCATTTTACTTGTCTAAATATCCTTTCCAGAGAAAAGTTAAATAAGTTCGGTGACATCGGATCCTCTTGACGTACCACTCGGCCAATCTTGAATTCCCTCCCTTTCTTGTCCATCCTCATATATGCTTTTGCTTGGTTATAAAGTTTCTCCATTATTTTTATAATACTTTACTGAATGCCTCGTTCCTCCATTGCTTGCCACAGATATTCGTGTTCGATAGAGTCAAATCAATATGGGACCACAATTTCATCAAAAGCAGGTTTCACGTATATTTTAGTTGTTGTACTTTCTTCAAAATTGGGCTCCTCTTCCACTTCGTGACACTTCACATATCTGAATAAGAGTCGAAATAATGTAAAAACAGAATTCAGTCAACTGGAAGACCCTATGTTGATGCTTACATTAAAATTTGAATGATACATTTGACTATGAACCCGCCCCTGGTGTCGCAATTTTCGAGTTAAGTCCACACTGTGATGTCAGAAATGACCGGACTCCCAAAATTCACGAGTTGTATGTTGTAGTATGTTTTGCTTATTCTCAATTGTAGCTTTCCCCGCTCCACATTTATCAAAATAAGAATCGGAATAATGTACGAAACAAATTAAGTGACCCCGAATTCAATTTATATTTTGTGACATTTTTGTCCATGTCCCTCCGCCCTTGTATCACAATTTTCAGCTTACGATAAAAATGATGTCAGTGTTTCCTTCTTTGCTCATCAACTCCAATTTGTAACGTGTTTTTCTGAAACAAAACAGTTTTATTTTTTAATGTGAATATTTTTTAGGCTTTCAGATTTTTGTCCCTCCCCTCTCCCCGAAGGAAACCTACCAACGCTACTACTTCCAACCGAATTTCAGGGTCGTGAGTGACATCGTAATTTCTTGTTAATAACTCTGAATTTTATGCCTCTTTCCTCCCTGCGATAGTTGTATACGAGACTGGGTTCCCCTACAAGATGCCCTTGGACGGGTTGCCTCATTGAGAACTAGATGAAGATTGTTCAAGTACTTAATAACTTGGGGGTGCGATTTTTGTTGGACAATATTTTGATGGATGAATATTTCTACCCAATGTGTACTAATGGTGTAAAATGTGACCGTTTTTTATTTTAGGTGCCTGTGGCTGAGCGGAAGTGTTTTCACATGGAACAATCTCGCGATCGGCACGACGTGGTGTGATTTGAGAATGCTGTAACTGTCATAGTCTTCTGGGAGATGAGGTAAGATGTGTTTATTTGTATTGGTGTATGTATTCGTGGAATAATTTCTGGTTCCGATCGATATAGCTTTCCAAAACTTTTGCTTTTTTTCTTAGTATGTCAAATCAATGTGATGGTAGTTGTCTCATGATACAGCTTACTTTTTGTAAACGAAAAAATTGTTCTCGTTTCGTGACAGCAAAAATGTTCGCACCTATCGAGCAAACATGTAGATCTTCCTGCATTTAATACAAACAGCTTACATATGTGAATTGGATACAATAAAAAATTCCGTGAGTTTTCATGTCTTTGACCCCCACCCCTTCCAGTAATTTCTGAAAGGCGGAACTTAAGGTTACCAGATAGGGGCGGTTCTTTTTTTCAATTGTTTATTTAGGATTGCTAGAATAGTGCAGCATTTACTAAATTCAGATCAAAGAGAATATTACACATGCGTTTTAAGGAAGTGAACTAGTACAATTTAAAGATAGGTAATATAATGAGAGGAATAAAATTACAACTAGTCGCATTAAATCGAGATTTAATGAACGAGGTCGAGCGGATGGCGTCTTCTCAAGTCGTTTTGGTCATCCAGGAGCTGTATGACTTCCGTGTTAGAGTGGTTGTGTAGCCTCTGGTCATCGTGGGTTGACTTATGGAGTCCAATCCCAGGTCGGTTCGGAGCTGGTCATTGGTGATGTAGAACGGCGTACTTGTTATCGTTTTTGATTGATCGCATGAAGAAGGTGAAGATGATGTATTTCCAGAAAAATTGGAAAGGGGTCATGGAGGCAAAATTTAGCACCCTTTCCTAATCGGAATGCGGACATAATTTTTAGCTTAGCCTTATTCTGGCCCTGTACGAATCTATTCTGACAATTTCAACTCCTTCTCCCGCTCTTAAACAAACATATGCGTACTTACAAGTATACAAAGAAACGCCATACAGATACCTATGGAATTGGCGCAAAGTTTTGACCATAGCGAGGAGCTCTCTCCTAGTGACACAGTAGTTCCGCTCAGGCCGCAAAAGAGACTTGCTGTGGTAAGCAATGACGCGCTCATTCCCATCTTCCAGCTGGGCGAGTACACCTCCAATGGCTCTGTCGCTGGCGTCTGTGTCCACAATGAATGGCTGCTCCGGCTTTGGAAAAGCCAAGACTGGAGCTGTACATAACTGCTTCTTCAATTTCTTAAAGGATTCTGTGCACTCGTCTGTTCAGACAAATTCCCGGCAATCTTCTGTTAACTGATGTAGTAGTCGGGCAATACCAGCAAAGTCTCTGATATACCATTGGTTGTAGGAACAGAATCCGAGGAAGCTCCTGGTCTGACGCTTGTCCACTGGAACTGGTTACTTTTCCACTGCAGATAGCTTATCTGGGTCGGTCCGGATTCCTTCCTTGGAGATGACATGGCCCAAAAATCGTACCTCCTTCTGGACCAGGGAACACTTCTTGGGTGACAGCTTCAACCCGACACTCTGGAACCTGTAGAACACCTGTCTGACCTTATCTAGGTGTTGCTGCAGGGTTAATCCTCCTGGGGTAGAAACCATCCGTCTCTTTGACACTTTCCTAGCCTCTGTCTTCTGTAGCTGGCTGGGCCCAGAGTGGGTGACCTTCTCGAACTTTGCGCCCCAATCTCGATACTTCAGTATCAGCCGCTCAGGATCAATGATCAGCCTATGCCGCACCATCATATCCCAGTCAATGATTGCGGCATCCTGAATGTCAGCTATCAGAAACTCTTGTTCAGGGAACACTCCCATCAGCTGAATTCGGAGCTGGACTGTTCCATATACTGGCACTGTTTTTCCAGTGGCTTTCCGCAGAACGTACTGCTTCTTCTGGTCAAACTCCTTCGCTGGAACCAGCCCACGTTGAAGGATCGAATGTGATGCTCCAGTGTCAACACAGAAGAGTACTGTTTTCTGACCAAGTTTCCCTTTCTCATAGTTACTTGAGGCATCATGCTTCAACGTTCTCTTGACAGCAACGATTGTCTGATCCTCCTTGGAAACAACTGGGAACAATTGGCAAGCAACACCCCAGTCTTTTTCAGCCGCCTTCTGGTTCTGGAAGCAGCTAGGACAGATATGCCCCTGCAGAGTTCCTCCAGTTCTTTTTCTAGTTTGGCCACTCTTTCGTTCTGATCTTCTAACTTCTTGGCCAAAGGCTCAATTTTCTCATCCATCTTCTTATCCAGTCCTTGGACGTCGGTCCACATGTCGTCCATCTTCTTTGACTGGTGGCTCAGCATGTTCATAATGTACTGGAGAGCAGCAGCCGTTGTCGACCCTTTGTCTTCTGGTTCCGATGGTTCCACATCGAAGACGAAAGTTTCCGGGTCCTTACTTGTACCTCTCAGGAAGGTTTCCAGCCGCCGGACCAGTTCCGCTTTCAAACCTGACAGTGATAGGTCACGGTTCTTCAATTCCTCCCGAAGCTCTTGCTGTGAAAGTTTGAACAACTTTTTTGGAGCCATCATGGATGGAAGGTTTTGATGACGTTCACTTCTTTAACGCGAAACGCCGAATCCGCAGAACGCATGTCCAAACGAGATCTTCACGACGCGCACTGTCAAATCCCACTCCTGACACCAATGTAACGAGTTTCGCACCGAAAAACGCCCGAAAACACGCACTAAGAACTTTCAATGTCACACTAGTATAAACGCACAAAAACAGTAGCTAGATCGCTTTGAAAACGCACAGTTTATCGCATATAAAACTAGACTCTACGGCGACGGCCAGCGGCCCTGATATATCCCGGCGTTATCGGCGAAACTCCTCATCGCTTTTGTTATCAAACTTCTATTCTGCTGTTTGAAATGTGTCGATCTTTCTTCGCTTATCTCGAATGTTCTGTATTATTCGCCACAGTAATTTCATTTGTGCCCCAATATGGCGGCCCAGTATACTTAGGTACGCAGTATGTAGACAGTATCTTAGCTAAACTAGCTCATTCCTGATTTCCTACTTCAACTATTTACTATTTTGGTTTGCGACATCATTTTTTTGTCGCGGATGCTAAAATTTGAAATTCGATGCCAAAAAATTGATTGGATGCTAACAGCAGATGCCAGATTCCAGATTGCAATTTTTGGAAGCTAGATGAAGAGAAGGATGCTAAATCTAGCATCCAAGATGCCAACTTGACAACGCCAGTTCGTTAGAATGGTTGTGCGCAGTGCGCACATTGTCGAAGAGACGAAACCTCTGTTCACATGCTTTTCCCATGCCGGAAGTTGAACCTGCGTCACAAGGATGCGTGATGGAATGGCCAGTAGTCAGTGATCAAATCTGCGGTTGGTTTCTAGCTGATTCAAATTTAGAGAATACTGTAGCTGAAAGGGATTGCTGTGGGGATACATTTTGTAGATAACCTACGAAGCATCCTCAGTTGGAGGAAATGGATCGCAGCTGGGGCGTCTGTTTGATTTTCACGCGGACAGTACCCACTCAGCCTCAGCAGACACCAAAGGTGTAAGCTTGAGGCAAGGCAAAGCGGAAGGATACTACGCCGATGCGTCTGTGGTCGTCGCTTCGAGTTTGTTTTTCTCTTTTTTTTTTATTCTCGTTCGCGTATTTTTATAATTTTACCCGGCAAGGAACTCCACCTCGGAGCTGGCGACCATAAATAACGTTGAGGGAGATACAAATCAAAGCGCGAGGACGTCGTGTACAATTGTACATTATAAGTATTGCCCTATGTACGTGTGCAGTAACCAGCAGACATAATTCACAGTACTTCTCTCATTTTCGCCCATTATTGCGTCGTACCACACGTAGTTTTTTTTTTTACTGATATCGATGCCGATGCCGGCCGTGTCGTTTGGCCGGTCGGCCCGACCTTCGTGAAGTGCACCCGCGGTTTCGAACAAATTCCGACTGCGGCGCGAATCTCACAGAGTTAATCAAAAAATTAGTGAAGAGCGATCGGGAGTCAGCTGACTTTTTATTTCGCTTTTTAAATACATAATGGCGTATAGATTCGAATCGATACATAATCTACTCGATTCGAATAATAAAAACGATAAAACGGGATAGAGAAAGAGAGTAAAAATGATATAATAAAAAAAAGGCCGAGCTTCATCGAAAAGAATATAAATAATAAATGGGTGCGACGTAATATAAATTTAGGAAGTTATAAATACCTGTATTGTTAACACCTCTAACTTTCGTTTCTATATCGTTATTTCTGTGATAATTTTCGGTGTCTATTGTTATATAGATAGTACCTATATATATATATGCGCCGGTGCTGCTATATAGCGGTGGATAGGTATTACAGTATAAATATATTTTGATACGACGTCCCACGCCATTTGGGTCGCAGACTCTGTGCCATTGGAACCCGTATTCGAAATATATATACACACCATAGTATATTTATATTTTATCATTCGGTTTCGCCGTCCCGATTTGGGAAGAAGAAGAGGAAATCGAAAATTTATTATACCGAACAGGACGAATCCACAGTTTCCTTTTGTTGGGATTACGCAGGCCGAATATCAGATCTCTCGGTTGCCAGCGACGATGGGGTTTACTATCGTAAATCAGTCGAATAGTCGATTTTTCGAGTAACCCGTTCTTTTTATTCGTTTTCGCTCTGTTTTCGAACCCAGTGAAATACGTGTATATAGTGGAAATAATAGGAACGCGAATAATTAATCTGCATAAAAAGTCTCTCCAGGCTCATCGCGTTTTTCACCCCAGAAATGAGAGTCTCCGCTAATTTCCGTATCGGTTTCGCTGGAAACTGCCAACCGAATTGAATCCATCGTTGGTCTTGCGGTATCAGTGAAAGATCAGTTACCTAACAGTCAGGCCCGGATTCAAGAGTTGTATTGGAGGCCCTCAAAATTTCTGAACGCTTCGAGGCGGGGGCAGCCGATACAAATTGTTTTTGATTACTTCAATCTAAAAATGTCTTTGGGTAACTATATTCTTTTATAAATTATCAAAATAATCCTATGTTATTTCTTTTTTCATTGTAATTTTTTATTTTTAAGTCGAAGTACAACAAACCGCAAAAGATACAAGTAAGCAGCGATACAATATGTATGAAAACTTTTTTCCTTGATTTTTGAAGAGCAAAGTCACCAATCACATCTTCAAAATTGAACTGGCAACAGATATCCCATTCTCTACAATTAGTCGGGATAAATTTACTAGCCGTCCTTCAAACATGCTTGTACGCAGTCTGCCTTTGATCAGTTTTAACTTTGAAAAGGAACGTTCGCCATTGGCATTAGAGACCATTAATGATTAAAAATTCTAAGCTTAATTTTCACGTTCGAGAACACATTTTTCAAATTATTTTGTGAAATTATTTCATATTGGAACATTTCTATGAACTCTTCAGTTTCTTTTTCATAATTCTTGATAAACTCAGCAAACTGAAGCCACTCATTCAGCAAGCCTTCATCCATATATCTTCTGGATAAGAATTCACCAACTTTCTTACTTTTTCTTACCAAGTGTCTAGCTCGCCAGAACTTAGTTCGGATAAAAAAACAAATTTATAGTAAATGGTTTTATAGGCCTCGATTTTCTGACTCAAAGACGTATTGAATTGGTCAATAGCCTGGATGAAGGCCTGAATTCTGAATTTTTTTTGCGCTGTCGTATCTACTTCAGGGGTCCTGCCGGAACCCAAAGATTCAAGTCGTACGTTCATTTTTTCGCCTTGCACGTACTGATTCATAAATTCAACAAATGAGAAGAAAAAAATACCGAAACCGCAGGGATGCTCGTAGTACTATTTTTGTACATTGCACTACGCACTACAATTATTTACAATCGTCGCACACAGCTCATGTACGTCTTTGTGGAACACAGTAGAAAATGGTAAAGCGGCTGGATCAAATGGAATACTCAGCGAACAGATCAAGAAAATTGGCTCATCGGGTATCAAATGGCTAACGGACTTCTTCAACACCGTGGCAGGTACAACAAAAATATCAAAATTATGGTTGAGGATAAAGGTAGTAGCTAATCTGAAACCTGGGAAAGATCCTAACGATAGGAAGAGCTACAGACCAATTTCCCCCTTTTGCCACCTCTACAAGGTGTTCAAACGGCCACTACTCAATAGGATACAAGACACGATTGATGGAAAACTCATCCCCCGACAAGCTGGCTTTCAACAAGGAAAAAGCTGCGCAAGCCAGGTCACCACCCTCGTCCAAGACATCGAGAATGGCTTCGAGAGAAAGAAAATCACACAGGCGGTCTTCGTAGATCTAACTATTGCTTATGATACAGTGAATCACCACCTACTAGGCAGAAAAATATACGAAATTACCCGAGATTTCAAGTTCAGGACACTTAAGAGAGCAATGCTGAGCAACAGAATGTTCTATGTCATTCACCAAAGTAAATCGAGCAGATGGAGACGACAGACAAGTGGACTATCACAGGGAAGTGTCCTCGCCTCTATACTTTATTCAATATATACACTAAGGACCAGCCAGTTGGAGACCAGACAGAGCACTTCCTGTCTGCTGACGACCTGGTAGCGACGGCGTAGGGGGATACACACGTAGAAGTAGAGGGAAAACTGTAGGACATCCTTGATGAACTAGAAGTATATTACACGAATAATGCTCTCAAGCCAAATCCATCTAAAACCTAGGTGCGCAGTTTCCGCTTGAAAAATACTAAGGCGAGTTGCAAACTGAAGCTGAGTTGGGGAGGAACGCAGCTTGAAAATTGCGAAAATCCGAAGTACCTTGGCGTCACACTTGACAGGACACTTACTTTGAAGAAGCACTGTGAGAATTCTAGGATGAAAGTCGAAGCCAGAAATAGTATCCTGAAAAACCTCGTATCAGCCAAGTGAGGGGGGGGGGCACGCTGAGCACACTGAGGACCACAGCCCTGGCGCTCTGTTATTCTACCGCGGAGTACGGATGTGCAGCATGGGGTAGATCTTCACATACTAAAAAAGTTGATGTGGCCCTAAATAATACCATGCGGATCGTATCCGGCTGCCTGAGACCAACTAGTCTCAAGTACCTTCCTGGGATATGTGGAATCGCTCCGCCGAGGTAAGGAGGAAGCAACTGCGGATGTGGAGAGGACTGAAATGGAAAGCGACCCTCGCTACATCATGGTCGGCCACGTGGCAGCAACGTCGAGATTGAAATCCAGGAGGAGTTTCCTCAACAATACATCGGTCCTTACAGACAACCCCTCGACCTCTAGGGCGACAAGATGAACAAACATCGACCACACCCCGCGCGGTGAAGACCTAGCCAGTGGACATGATCTCCCCTATCCATTGTAGCTCACCCTGAATAGACTGCGCACCGGATGCGCCCGTGCACCCGTGCAGCGGCAAACCTGACCAGATGGGGCATACGCTACGACGCAGGATGCCAGATGGGCGGTCAGCTTCAAAACGGCGACCACCTCCTTATATGTGGAGGAGTGACCACACATACCAGAGGGGAGATGTGGGCTAACCTAGACGACAGCACCTTGGACCTGGTGCAGAGATAGAGTAGGAAAATTAAAAATTTAAAACTTAAAATTTGAAATTTAAAACTTAAAGTTGATTGCCAACGTGTCGAAGTCCGGACACGAAAGAAGAAGAAGAACAGTAGAAAAAATGTGGAGGTCCCTTCGGTGTAGAAGCCCGGGTCCCTGGGACTCCATAAACCCCCCCCCCCTACATCTGGGTCTGCTAATAGTTGTTGGAGTTCGTACCAATTTTACTTTAGAGTACCTAGTGAATTTTCGTCAGAATGTTTTCGGGTGTTATATTAAAAACACGGAAGACAAGAATTAGTAGAAGTGGCAACAGAGGTTCTACAAACATTTTTATACACGGCAAACCCCAGCGAAAATAATAATACGTGTATAGAAAAGGCTACTAACAAAGAACAAGTCCTGCTCATCCTGTGCGAAGAAGTTGAAAAAGTTATGAATGGGCTCAAAATAAGTAAAGCACCCGGCCCTGATAATATCCAAAATGAGACTTTAAAAATCCTAACTTAGCAAAAATCTTTACGAAAATCTTAAAAGAGCGCATCTACAATATACTAGACATCCAACAACCTATCGAACAAGGCGGCTTTAGAAAATAATTTTCCACGATCGATCACATCCAATCGCTGAACCAGATTATTGAAAAAGCAAAGTTGGGATTTAAACCTGCACTGGAGTGCGTTGCAAAATTACCTGCGCTGGTGTTAGCGGGTGAAAAATGAGTGAGTGATCATCTGTAAATTTCAAATAAAAACACTGCTATCTTTAGTAGGGGAAAAACCGAGTGAAATTATTCTGCCAGTAGAACTGATTATAATTTAATTTTTTGGTGATGATGCAGTTGAATTTAGGACAAATTTTCTTTGAAAGTGAATTTCTAATCGACTTAATAATACTTGAAGTTTGCTACACGCTTACGGTAGTCCAAAATTTACTAGGCTAGCCTTCAATACAGAAGTTGGCAAGTTCAGGTTGTAAACTTGTAAAGTCGCCAACTCGTTCAGTATTCTAATGAACTTGAACTAAACGATACGCAAAAATGAAAACTGAAAAGTGGATTTGAATTGAACTAGAACTGAACTTGAGCTCTCTTTTTGAATTTGAAACTTTTTTATCGTTCACTCCAAGTTTATTTGTGGTACATAGTCAGGCGTGGATCCAGACGACCATTTGGGAAGGAAAATGGTAGAAGGAAAAGTATTTTTTGCTGCCCCTCCCCCGCAGATCCCCCTCTTCCACAGATTTTTCCTCCTTCCGTTTTTTTTTTTGCTTGAGGGGTAGAGGGAATTGAACGCGTGAATTGATCCTTTTTCTTCTCTACCTTGTAAGAACTGATTATCATCATACCGGCTTCTATTTTTATTTATTTATTTTGCAGCCCATTTGTACATCTTAAAATATTAACTTAAAATAAAATTTTCTAGCTTAATGCGCCCATTGACGGGCATAGGCCTCCCCCACTCTTTTCCATCGGCCCCTTTCCCTGGCATCTCTTCCCCAGGCGACCCCGGCATGTTGCCTGATTTCATCAGCCCATCGGGTAGTAGGTCTCCCTACATTTCTTTGTGTTCCCCTGGGTAGGATTTTACTTTTTTAGTATATAGAGAGATACTGGGGCTGTCTTGTCCTCACTGATAAGTAGGGCTATAATTGTACCGTATTCAGATTTGCTCCAATATTCAGCCTCTGAGGTACCGATCCCCCCTCTGTACTGCTACAGGAAAAATCTTAATACTACCGTTTTCAATTGTCGGTCAAAATGTGTTATTATTGGTATTGAGAATTTCTAGTGATAAGATTGTGTCTCGTGTGTTTTGCCCTAACTTCCTGGGATTCCCCTCCCCTCTCCCCTTCAAGTCAACTTATTCTGTCATTTCGCATTTTTGTTCAAAATTTACTAGGTTCTACTGAATATTTTACTTTTTTAGTATATAGAGAGATACCTCAATTTTCGACTTTTTCTCCCTTGAAAATCTTACTTTGCCTTCGTCCCCCCCCCCTCCTTTGGGAAAATCCTGACTACGCCACTGGATATGGAAGGTTCTTTATAATAATTAATATTGGACAACAAGAGGGGAACAATTTTTGGAAATGCACACTGTCAAAATAACTCGAGGGCAGACCTGAGAAACTCAACGGCGGTGCCTCCATATAGGCTCGTATTTCAGCCACATTCAGCTTAGGTAATCTCGCAATAAATGGACTCTGTCCCCCTCCGATGACGTCAATGAGTTATAACAGGCCAAAACATTATAGCAATGCTGGTTGGGTCCGTAGATCCTCTAAAATTGGTGGCTTGATGGCTACACGCGTCTTCGCTCTTTTTTTCTGTATACACTTCTTTCTTCAACATTCAAATAAACTCAGCGTGTGATTTTTCCAAAACCAAATATAACGAATAAAATCAACATCGTGGTCGACTAATTACAGTGGTGGCTTTTCTTTCTCCCGTTGATACCTGTCGGGTTGGCGACGATTAGCTAAACTCCGTGGAGAAATATATATGATCAAGCGATCGCATATTGACGTTCGCTGGGCTCGAGCATGTATGCGCTGCTCTTGACACTGTTGCTGCGCCTTCCCCGAACGATTACTCGTTTTTCATTCGACTTTACAGCCGTCGTACGCTGCTAATTAATTTTAAATTATTTTTATGCGTTTTCGGATAGATATCATTTCAAATATTTACCAGATGATGATCATATACAGTAAAATGTTGGCTAAGATAGTACAATATTGAAAAGAAGCAGAACCGGTTTCCGTATTTATGTTTACGTGCTTCTAGATGAGTGCTTCTATCGGGTACTACTGTCCAGTTGGTTCGTGTGTCCACATGGAACAGTGACGAATGCTAGGAACATATCGTAAAGAATATACGCAGGCGGATGTCCGAGTATTGCCTTTCCGCAAGGTACTTGATTTAACTTTTGGTTCAATGTAACCGATGTACGTACATTTGCTCCTGGGCAATGAGCTAAGTCAGTATAGTAATGAGAATGAAATTCGCTACTTCGTGGAGGTCGTCCTTCTGGAGAGAATGAGTCAGGCTGCCTTGCCGGAATTGTTTGCCTGATTTCCCTAGTGAGAAACATTGCCAAAGACTGTGTAAGAGTTAATGAGCTCGGTGAGTCTAGTTTAGACGCTGTCGTTGACAAACCCATGTAACCCCAGCGCGAGGCTGATTTCTTTTCCATACTGGTTAAAACCTGTTCAGTCTGGTTAAAGTTTTAGACTTTGCCAGGTTTATTCAAGATTCCCTAAAATTCTTCTAGACTCTTACAGACTTGTTGAAGACTTCCTCGGGCCCATATAGTTGTTCAAGAGTTAGCATAACTCTTAGGCTTGTTGAAGACTTGTTAAGACTCGGACTTGTTTAAGAAAACCCTTGTAAACTTGTTTTTGATGTGCAATTACACTCTTCAAGACGTGTTTCAGACTTCGTAAGATAATTAAAAATACTTCAAGCCTCTTTTCAGGCCTTTGCAGATCTGTTGTAAGACTCGAAGCGATTCTTCAGATTTGTTTAAAACTCGCTAGGATTCCCCAAGAGCTATTTGAGATGTCAAGACTTTTTCAGTTAGCTTACGATTATTTGAAAGACTTTTTGTAAAAAAGTTTTTCCTTAGAGTATATTGCATATCTCGTGGAATTACTCAATTTGACTTTGTTAGAAGCTGTCAATTCACGAGAATAGGATGTTGTTGAAGTTGAACCTGGCTGTCTGCTCATGCTCGGAAGAACATTGATATAACTGAGACTTGTACTCTGATTTGACTGGATCGCTGTTAGTTGTCCTGTTTCTGCTGCACTGGTGTTAATAATGTTATAATACGCCTTGGGGAACAACAACAGAACTACATTTGTGATTTATGCCGACTGTTGTCATGCTGTGTGTCTTTCAAAACAACCACACAATGAGGTTACACTGGTATTAGCTGTTGTCATATTGTGTTCACTAGAACAAGAATGAAATTCCACTTGTGTCTTTCTATGCGCCATGTGTTCACCAAAACAACCACGCAACTGTTCTGTATCCTTGCGCTTGAGTCGACTATGTCTACTGGAACAACAATGTAACTTCTGTGTTGACTTTTTTCATACTGTGCCTAGTGACAATAACTACAGCACTGCGTTGTCTGTTTCCAATCTGACCTTCACAGAATTTCCGCGCAGCTGTTCTCGAGTCGACATGTCCACTAAATGGTACCGATTACAGCTTATTAACATCAAAATAATATATTCGTATTGTTATTTTTTTCTACAGTATCTTTCATAGAAAAATGGAAATTGAAATACATGCAATATAATCAGTGGTGCGGTAATCCCTTTGGCTTCCGAAGAGACCTCGTAAAAATTTAACCGTTTGCTCCCTCCCTGTAGGAAATCGGAAGTACAAGTTTTTAAATGGAAATTTCTGAGTTTGACTTTGTTGCTACTCTTCAGATTTGCATGAGAATATTCATGGTACATATTAGCATATGAGCAATAGTATTACAAGACATAATAATCGATTTCGGGATGGCGTCTGGTATCATCAAAAGCACAATTGAGGCGCTGCAATAATTGAGAATGGAAGAATCGTGGCATGAAGTTGGGGTCACATTTTGAGAGTATGTTCCGAATTGAGAGTCGATATTTAAAAGAAGAAAAGAATCATCCATAGAAAACGATTTTTTGACGAAAATCATAGAGTTGAACCCTACCAACGCAATGAACTGAAACGACTGAAAATCGAAATTCATTATGCTATGATCGATAATATATTGATCCAGATGAATGAAAGATTTGACAAAAACATTTTAGCCATCTTGAAAGATACGAGTATTTTTTCTCATGAAAATTTATTTAACGATAAGATGATAACTACCTTATGAAAGCAGAAGATCTGTGTAAAAATTATAACTTGAGCGTTGTTGATGTGGAGGCAAAGCTTAAAGAATTCAAACCTTTGTATAAATTGATGCACAAAGAAATTGACTTTTCTGATTTGATTCAAAAAGAGGGGAAACTAGGGGAGAGACGATTCAGAAGAGACGAAGTGTGCAGTAAGGTAACCGAAGAAGAAAAGAAGAGGATATGCAGGAGGAAAAGACACCCGGGCAAGGAAAAGAAGACATCAGGGATGGAGGTGAAGAAGGAGACCACAGAGCAGCGGATGAAAAAGAAAGAGAAGAATGGGATGAAGAAGCCGAAAGAGTAGAGAGCGATGAGCCCAATCTTGATTCGGATGATGACAATAAGAATGAAAACAAAGCAGCTTTGCTGGCAGAAAGATGAGTAGCGTCTGGTTTCATGAAACCACTGAGATTACTGAATCAATTATCTTGCTTTGAAAACCTTACTTGTTTTACATATAATACTCGTTTCATTAGCAGTCACCAGTTGTAGTGCTGAGAGGGCACTCAGCAAAAATAAGACATCATCAAAAATCCATTGCGCAGCACAATGTTGGACCCAATGGATGTCCTGCATGATGATTCTGGCATCAGAAATTAACATATTTGATTCGATTCCTAGCGAACAAATAATAGATGAATACGCGCGCCTGTCTCCAGTGTACACAAAATTATTAGAAAAGTAGACAGAATTTGTATATAATATTATTGGGCCTAAATTTTTACATTTTACAGTTACATATTATTATCATTGGAATGATGAATGATTATTGAATGAATAATAAAGAATTATTCATTCCTCATAAAAAGTCACGATCTAGTGTAATTTTTCTCTTCTTTTTCCTTTTTTTTTTTTTTTGTTATTTTTTGCCCCCCCCCCCAAAAATAAAAAATTGCTCACGACGAGTTGCCAGCTTCACCGCACCACTGAATATAATTCTTTTTGAGTATCAGTCTTATCTGCTGCTCTGTTTCCCTTCACTGCAGCTGAATATGAATTTCAGCCTTTTCCTATCCCCGCAAGCCCACTAAAAATGATAACGTCATGCGTTTCTCCCCTGGGATGGACTACAGTGCCTTGCAAAACGACAACCAACCCATCGACGTATTTCCCTAGAAGCCAACGAAGTCGTGGCTTCGAGCGGCAAATTTTTCGAAAATGGAAATAATAATACAACTGTTTGTTTTGTTTTTGTTTGCTTGTGAAACATAGGGGCAACAAAAAACATTTCGGCCTAGGGCGGCTAAGCTCCTTCATCCGGCACTGCGATGACCCAACTGTCCTCGACTAATCTGTCATCACATTGTGTGTGTTCTTCTCAAGTACTATATCCGATGCCGGACGTTGGCGATCGCGGTTTCTGACGCGCGACTTTCCTAGGCAGGGTTAGTCGGGACAGTTTGCCGTTGCTTTTCCCACGGTTTTGTTACGTTAGAGTCTTCCGTTTCTGTGCCGAAGAGTACGCAGTCGCAGTTCGCTTACTAGTCACGTGTTTCACAACATTGAGTCAGCTATTCACGACGTGCACACGCACAGTACCAATCTTTCTGATCTGGTAGACGCCGTGCAATTTTAATACCTTGTTCGTTAGAACTGGCATGGATTACAGGGCGTACTATGTTTCCATGTCGATTGATACTGTAGTCGCTGTGTTCGCTAGCTTGTTAGTGGATAGTAGGGGTATTCGAATATCACTAGCTTTTCCAGTGTCGATGGGATTTGAACCCGAGACGCAAGGTTGTCAAGTGGGGCATGTTACCGCAGCTGAACGAAAACAAACGTAATTGATCTTGTGTCGTCTGGTTATATACTGTCAATCGAGTTCTTTTCCCTTCCTTCCCTTTTCTGCTGTAAATTCACTATTTTAAAGAGAATGCTCTGATTATTGCATTATGGTGTTTGGATTTTGGTGTCGCAAAAAGGGCTCGACGCCAAGTTTAGGGTGATCAAAATAAGCAATTTACAAAGTCTCTATTTTGATACTTGGTTTGATTTCATTATCCCCATCAATTTAGCCTCTTCTTGCCTAGAATTCCAAACAGGACGAGGGGTAGGCTAAAAATCAGGAACAAATCTAAAATAAAATTCAGTATTCGAAACCTTACCCAAAAGATCTATACTTTGACACACCATTGCCTACTATATCCGGTACGCTTATTGCAAGCGAAATGTCCATTTTTTTTCTGTTCCAGTATGATCTTTGATCTCAGGATCAGTTTTACAGTCATATAAAACATCCTAGTGTTCTTATCAGCGAAATACTCCTTGATCTTAATGTTCTTATCAACGAAATAGGGGCTTACATTGTTCAGCGAGCGTTGTTACGTTTTATATTTTGGATTTTACTTTATAACGGAATGATGTCCTCGAAGAGGTAAAAGGTAATGCGAGCGAGATGCGAGAATCTTCAGCTACAAGTAGTATTCTAGTGTTCAGTGTTGGTGTTTAGTATTGTGTCCTTCAAGCATACAGTAATATGGTCGAAGTTTTATGTTCATAGCCAGTTACCAGTTAGTAGCGAGAAGCGAACGATTATTGATGTAGCATGTAAGGACGTTATCAGTAAATCAGTATGTTGAAGTGAACATTGTTTGTACCGATATCTTTGCATCCTGTAAACCTATAAGCGTGTAATATTATTCAGACAAATCAGTCATAAGAAGTGTACGAAGAATGTCGTATGCGTAATTATTATCAAACGAACAGAGAATCTACTAGCGTGAATATTACGTTGTTTTCATTCCCTTAGAAGTGGATAAATGTTCGCTAATCATTTGATGTTTTTAAGGTCGGCTAGGAGTAGTGTTGGTGTTTTATCTGTTGATCAATTGCTCTTCAGAAATTAGAAATGGATAAAATCTTCGACCAGATGATCGAAGTGGGAATGATAGCCTGCAGCTTCGCAGTCTGAAGCCTTTTAACTTACCATTCCGCTGTTACCTGTTAGTGTGTGTGTTGTGTCATCCCAATTACCTTACATCTATCAGCTCTTGTACCTATTCCGGAACAAAAGACTTTAACACATGATTACCAAAGGTCTTTTTCCTGATATCTTTTCCAACAACCGCCAATAAGAGATAGGCTAGTTTCTAATTTTTCAGTGGAGAGCCGACCCTCTTCCAGCAGCTAGCTGCTTGTTTTTTCTTTCTGACGAAAATTCAGCGTTTCAGAATGGTTCTGGCGTCTCCGATCTACGGATGTTTACTGACGCCAAAGAGGGGACCTGAGGACCTGAACTTGAGACCTCGAATCGTCTTTTTAAGTACTCTCTCAATCGCTAGCGATCGATTGTATTGTAATCGAATTCGCAATCGATGTTTTATTGATACGGGAGAACAAGTACGTAAAATCGACTTTTTTTGGACCATAAATCAGCGGCTATGGCGGTCGATGAGGGGCAATTGGAGGCGAATTCGTGCCATATACCAGCGTGTTTTACAGTATTTTCTTGATCCGGAGTTGATAAATTTTTCTTCTTCAAACTGCTTTCGAGTTATAACCTCGTAAATTTTAGGTACTTCTAAAACTTATCAAAATTGTCTGTCGACGATAAACGTACAGTCTAAATAAATCGAACGTACACCATACAGCGCCGGCCTCTCTCTCGCCATCACTTTTCTCTTTTCTTCATTTCTTTTCAGCTGCGAGCCCACGAAGCTATACACATGCAGCATTGATAATTAAATTTTTATACCCGCCGTCGTAATAAGAATATACGAAAATTAAATAGATTAACCCGAAATTCTTTCGTGAAATTTTTTTAATCGACTTCCAACGATTTAACAACCTAACCGTCATAAAATACTGGACGTCGAACGGATTAAAGAAACGTAATAAATAAAAATATTATTGCTCCTCGGTTAAAGGCGCATATAGGTTCCTATATACATTTATTGAAATGATAATAATAATAAAAAATACGAACCCAAACCTATCGAACCTAACTTTATGGTACCTACTGGGAGAACTTGTCACAAAACTGATGCATGGCCTATCTGGGGGGTTCGCAACCAAAACTATCAGGTAGCTTTTCAACCGAACCTCCTAGTTCGATTAAATTAATTCTTCTTCGTTTTTTCTTCCTTTTTCTTCCTTTTTTCTGCTGTTAATATATATTTATTGCCTTTCAAAATTAAATATTCGATTTTTTTCTCGTATTTACATATAAGAGAAAAAAATGATTTACGGATCGTACGTAGTTTAAATGAGTATATATCTCTCGTTGAGGTCGGCATTTATTAGCGTAGCACCAGGTTGTAAACTGTACACTAGTTTTGAAGAATCTAGATGTGTGAGTATAAGAAGAGAATATCGAGCGCAGTGAGTTGGCGTTTCTGTGGAAGGATTTGACGACGGAGAAAAGAAGATTGCTACTGAAATGTAGAAAAATTTCAAGCGTGATCCTCAAGTCCTTACGGGGCTAGCACTTTAACCGAACACATGGCCAGCTAAATTTTTGCTCAACCCAGGTAATTAGAGTTCATGGGTGCTTCATTAGGTACCTGTACAACATAAGAAAGTTTCACAGAGGCGATTGTTCACCCTGGTGGAGTGATGCTCCGTGGCATGGATACGCGGAGCAGGATGAGGTAGCCAGATCACTGTGCGAGATCGGTGAGGAAGAACTCACCCCGAAATTCGGTGGGAAGAGAGGGATTGTGGCGGTCATGATAGACTCGCCTGGTTGATTCTGCGTCAACGTAGAGCTGGCCGAAGCCCACAAGATGGCACAGGCAGGAGGCAGATTCACTCTTGTCGAGATTCCGAAGGGTAAGCTAAAGAAGCGAAAGCCAAAAAATGCGACGACTACCGCGTAATAAGCTTGATGTCGCACGCTCTAAAAATATTCCTGCAAATCATTCACGCAAGAACCAATCAGACTTGTGAATCTTAAATGGGGTACACAGTTCGGCTTCAGGGGCGGTGTTGGTACCAGAGAAACGCTGTTCTCCGTTAATGTGCTCATACAAGTCTGAACGTCATCCGCCTCTTTGGGCATGAGGTCTTCGCTATCGAGAAGTGTCCGGACATTCCAGCTGTCAATTTTTGATTTGTTTTTCTTCTTTTTCATTTTTTCTTCCGCCCGCTGTGGTGCATCCCTCAGAGAGGCCCCAACCCAGAGATCCAACCGGGAGGATAATTCATCTACAGAATCATTTTCCTCTGTTGGACCTATCACAGCTTCTTGTTGTTTGCATGTATTGAGTGATTGAGTTTTTAGGAAAAGAGGATTTGTGAAGTGTGTCGATGACAACATGTTGCGTGTGGTTGGTTTTCTGTGAAGGAGCGGCGCGCACACCGCCCATCCACCGCCACAGTAACACTTTACGGTTTCCGGTGACGGTTGGCGTCTAGCGCTGCCTTTTGTGGCAAAAGAGGAGGCATTTGGATAGTTTGTGTACGGAGAAGGAAGTGGACAGATAGATGCTTAAGGAGCGGTTTACTAGGATAGGAAAGGAGTAGGTCTCAGGCAGTTGGAGTTTCTGCCAGCCCCCTTCTAGCGTCAATTTCCGTAGGACTATATGTCTTTTGGTGTGCAGCCTCCACCGCATACCGGTGGTAGATAGGAGTTGAGCATGTCTGTTCTGTGTTAACCGCTGCCCATACAAGGCTGCGTGCTGGCACCAACGCTATTCATTGCTTTTACAAGTGCTGTGATGCACCTTGTGGACCTTAAGCTGCAGTCAAGGAGTCTTTGCATATCACATCGCGTGGATGGCTATCTGTTCGATCTGCGCCGCCTCAGAGCTAAAACTAAGTGCGGCAGGACTTATATCCCCGAGCTTCAATATGCTGACGACTGTGCCTTAGTGGCTACATCTGCCGAGGCTCTCCAGGATACCCTAAACTGCTTCAATCTCGACTTGCACTTCCGAAGGGCGGCGGAGAAGGCGGACCGTGTGGCTGGGTAGCTGTCACGTCTGATGGCGATCCTGGACGGACCGAAGGAGCAGAGGCGGAAGCTGTACGTGAACGTCATCTTGTCAGTCCTGCTGTATGGTGCGCCGGTATTCGTGGACGCCATCCAGATCCCCTACCGAAGAGTGGCGATGGAGAGGGTCCAGCGGAAAGTCGCGATGAGGTGCGTCAGCGCGTACCGCACCGTGTTGTTGGAGGCGGTAGACGTGCTGGCGCGCTTACCACCTATCGAGCTGAAGGTCGACGAGATGGCGGAGGTCTACAAGGCGCAAAAGAAGACGAGGGCACAAAGGAGGCACGCCGGGCGAAGCGCGGCATTCAGCTGGCCACGCTTCAGAAATGGAAGGACAGGCTCGCCCATTCTTCCAAAGGCGAATGGACCTGAGGGCTGATTCGTGAACTCAGCCTGTAGACGGATAGGAAGCACGGTAATCTGAACTTCCACCTGACCCAGGTCTTGAGCGGTCACGTGTTTACGTACCTGCACCAGACTGCAGAAGAGGAGTAGAAGATGCGCCATGACACATGCTATTCGAGTGCGACACCTGGGAGCAGGAGAGGCGCGGGGCGCTACCGATCAATCTCGGAGACGGCGTGATCGACCGTCTTGCGCCGGATACCCTGGTCCCGGAGATGTTGAGAAACCGAAGTGGTTGGAACCAGGTGTCGGCTTTCGTTTCGGCCATCATGCGGAAGAAGATGGAGACAGAGTGGTCGAAACAGAGGGCTGACGGACAAGGTGCAGTTGCTGCTGCTGCTGCGGCGGTGGATCCCGTTCAGCGGAGCTCACCCGTAGTGCAAGAGCTGGAGCGGACAAGAGTCTGACGTGATGGGTGAGTAAAGAAGAAGAGGCAACGCGTCCGGCCGTGGGGGACCTGAATTCCAGGCGAGCGCCCTGGAAGCGCGGACCTCGGTCAGTAGGGAACCCCACGGTGGCCCTGGCAGGACGCGTGCACCGTTCCGGCACAGAGAAATGGGGACTCGGGCCCGGCCCCAAAGCGTTCCCCCGGCCCCTAGAGGTTAGTTTCCGGTGCCGGGGGTGCGGTGTCACAGAGGCCACTTTGCCATGCGTGCGTCGCCATATGTCCCACCACACCACTAATCTTGGCTTGAATGTAAATGAGGGAAAGACCAAGGTGCTAGAAGTTGCAGAGACCCTTCATCAGTTTTAATATAAATCAGGAGGCCCTAGATCAATCAACGACTTCTGTTACCTTGGCAGCACAGTCACGGACAGCCTGGATCTAGGAGTTGAAATTCAGCGTAGAATTCGAGCTGTGTTCAAAGCCAAAGCTTAAGAATAGAGTACTTAACAATCGCGATATCACGCCAGCTACCAAGATCAGTGTATATAAGGCGGTGGTGTTGCCCACTTTGCTATATGGGTGTGAGTCCTGGACCGTATATCGCAAACAGGTTAAGCAGCTGGAAAGGTTCCACCAAAGGCAGCTTAGAAAAATTCTGAGGATACGTTGAAACGACTTCATTTCAAACAAAGAAGTCTTGATGCGAGCACAGGCGCTGCCAGTGGAAGTCCTTATCGAAAAAAGCCAGTTAAGATGGTTTGGGCATGTATGCAGAATACAGGGAACTGAGCTTCCCAAGGTGGTGCTGTATGGGGA
Source organism: Acanthococcus lagerstroemiae (assembly GCA_031841125.1). Classification (NCBI taxonomy): domain Eukaryota; kingdom Metazoa; phylum Arthropoda; class Insecta; order Hemiptera; family Eriococcidae; genus Acanthococcus; species Acanthococcus lagerstroemiae. The sequence continues at coordinate 45,504,161 of CM063113.1, forward strand.
ACTAAGTGTCGGCAAAAGAGCCTCTGGGGGCCAGAAGCGCAGGTACAAGGACCAGATGAATGCTCTGCTAGATCGGAATCTCAAACTCGTGGCAAGACCTGGTCAACAACAGGGACCAGTGAAGAAGAATGATTGCCTCCTACAAGGGGGTAGATCAGCCAAGAAGAAGAGCGCAGCGGAGCGCCTCAGCTGATCCTCCAGTGTATGAGTGTCATCACTGTGGCATGCAGATATCGTCGAGAATTGGGATGATTGCACACAGCAAGACCCACCTACGTTGCTGAAGAAGTGGACCAGCTATAATCGGAATCGACTGGCTGCGGTAAGTAAGAAGCCTTTGAGAGCCAGCCTAGGCCTATGACTCCGACTGCTGCGGTGTTACATATTCTGGGTACTAGTGTACGGCTGTGAGTTGGACGTTGACTCCCGGCTTGGAAGAAGGAATAGTGGCGCTCGAAAAGTACTTCTACCGCGGAATGTTGCGCATTTCATGAATACAAAAGATGAGCTACACGGACATACTAAGCCGAGTCGTTAACGATGCTGAGGTTCTGTCTGCAGTCGAGCGAAGAAAACTGCAGTATCTGGGACATATCATGCGCGTAATCCTCGAAGGCAGGATAGCTGGCAAACGATCAGTTGGAAGGAGGCAGAATTCTTGGCTCACGGACCTATGGCGGTGCTGAAGTGCTCATCGCTGGATGTTTTCCGTAACGCAGTTTCGAGAATTCGGATTGCTGTATGGATGGCCAACCTCTGAGAAGTGGAAGCGTCAGAAGAAGAAGAAGTTCACTCGGCAGGAACGCTTCCATCCTGGAGAGGCTCTATGAACTAACAAGAAACAAGTCTATACTGGCTTTGTCGGGTGAAATGACGAACGATCGACAACAGAAGCCGTTTGATTCTGCCATCTTTCCGGTTCCCGAAATCATACGGGAATCACGTGGAAGATCACAGGCCGCTCCGGGCGTATTCGATCGAATGTGTGAGAGAGAGAGAAAAAGTAGTGCGATAATCGGATCGAATCGAAAGAATGTCGAACTACGCGCATTTGATATTCCGATCTCTTCTTTTTTTTTTTTTTCGCGCCGCCGAATCGATGGCCGATACGAACCAGAGTGCGGTGTTCGGCGAACAAGTTTTCCACCTTGGAAATCGAATTCGTCGGCCGACGAAATGTGCCGATAAATCAAGAACTTTTTCTCTGCCGTCTCGTCCCTCCCTCGCCGACGATCTTGTCGCCCTGCAACCTCGGAGAGTCTTAATGGAAGAAGAATCAACGGGCACACAGTCAATGAACGTGTACGAGAACAGGAAGAATTGATGTTTTGTTGAAAGAAAAATATCAAGTGGGTGTCGGAGAGCCCGTAAGTATTGTGTCTACGTTTTACAACTCTGATGAATCATCGCGATGATCAACTTCACACACCGCACCTGTGTGGTTTGGCCACTCAATGACAATGATGACGATAATGGATACAATAATGTTTACATTATTCATGGACCATTGTGTACGATCGTTTGAAGATCAATGCTCTCTGAGTTCTCTACTTTACTTAATCCTATAGATTTTGTTTTTTTTTCCCTGTTCTCTTTCTTTCTTTGTCTTTAATATTATCGGGTGAATTGTGTTCATTCTGTATGTATGTTTTTACACCTCCTACATTCTATTCTTTCTCCCATACATAACGTACTTCGTTAATCTGCTCTACGCGCTTTCCACCGACTATCAATCATTTTGTTTGGTGTCGCTGTTAATAAAACGATTTTTTTTTTTTTTTTTTTTTGTTTTGTTTCGACCGATGCGGATACGCTTAGAAAGAAAGAAGAGTGCGTGCGAGCGAGTGATTGAAAAATAGAAATTCGGTTACGATTTTTATGCTAACGAGTGCCGGACGTGATGATAAATCGGTGTAATTATTTAGGCGAACTTGAAGAAATTAAGTCGGACCAAACAGCACACATCGAAAACTATGTGAGAACAGCATCTGCACTTCAGAATTGGTTGCGGATTAGCAGTCTTACGTTCTATTGGAGTTTTTCAACCCCGCGCTTTCTTCAGATGCCATCCCCCCACTGAATGTCCTGCCGCTGTCATTTCGGATTGTCCAACAAATTTGTAAGCATCGAGTTGTTCGTTTTGGTCTTTCTGATGGGAGGGGGCAGGATATCCTATGCACCCCCTCCCCAACGCTACAGACCTGCTTCAGGTACCATGCATTCCTGAGAAACCCCTAACCCCTGCCCGCACAGAAAAAGAAATGAAACCGAGCGATCATCTTACGTTTGATGGCCTAACTCCGACAGGGTCCGCTATGCCTCTCCAGGCCTCGCGGTCGTCCGCCAGTCGCGTGAGCCGGGTGGACCGGCATATTTGATGCCTCTTCGAGCTGATCGCTCAATCGTTTTGGTGACCTTCCACGTGACTTTTTCCCCTCGATCTTCTCCTGGTCGATCAGTTTCTCTAAGTTATCGCCCGTTTTTCTCGCTATATTTTATTTATTAATAATGTTTTATTGAGAACTGGCTAATGCCATCCACACAATTTTTGGACAGTTAGGAAAGAAAGACGAGTAGCTTATAAAATATGCAATGGAATGGTTTATAAGTTATAGAGCTATATATCTAGGACATGGCGACGATGTAGTCGTCTCACGTTGTCAGTAGTGTCCAGGAGCTGAATTGCTAGCGGGTTTGGGTGATTGTGGAGGCGTTCGATGTAGTTGTCAACAAGAAGTTGATAGGTCTGGCTAACTGTTTGCACCTCTAGGTCGCAGTGCAACTGCTGGTTCGTCATGTACCATGGAGCGTTGGAGATGGTCCGCAGGACCTCGTTTTGAAAACGCTGAATAACTTGCATGTGACAGTCTTTTGTCGTACCCCAGACTGGCAGCCCGTAAGTCCAGATAGGTTTAGAGATGGTAAGATAGACACGTCGCTTGTTCTCCAGTGTCAGCTTCGAATGCCGTCCAAGCAGCCAGTAGAATTTTCTAAATTTGGAATTAAGGAAGTCTCGTTTTTGCTTGACATGTTCGTTCCAGTTGAGTTTGGAGTCCAGGTGAAGACCAAGATATCGCACAGCATTGGCCAATAGGATAGCACGATTATCCCAAAGAGAAGGCGAGTAGTCGTGGCTGCGTAAAGCAAAGTCTACTCTTACAGACTTGCCATCATTTACCGCAATTTTCCATCTTCTTTAGTCCACCTGTTTAGTTTGTCTAGGTGGTTTTGGAGTCGTTGGACCGCTTCATTGTAATTTTTATGACTGGTAGAGACGGCCGTGTCGTCGGCGAACATGGTAGTTATTACTTTTCTGTCCTGAGGCATGTCGTAAGTGTACAGCAGGTACAGGGTCGGTCCAAGGACGCTACCTTGTGGTACGCCTGCATGGGTAGGTAGTCTGAGTAGTCATATCCAACTTTGACTCTGAAGAAGCGGTCACTTTAGATACTCTTTGATCAACGCGCAGTAGGCTGGAGGAATTTTTTTACTCAGCTTGTAGATGTGCCCTTCATGCCAGACTCTGTCGAAGGCTCTAGAGACGTCTCGAAAGACGGCGGGACTGTATCCCTTGTTTTATAGTGATTGAGAGATGTGTCTGACTAGTTGGTGGACCTGTTCAACAGTAGGGTGCTTTTCACGGAAGCCAAATTGTTCCTCGGGTAGAATGTTACGCTTTATGATTATCTCTTTAAGTCGTTTTAGGAGGATGCGCTCGAAACCTTGGAAGCGATGGGGAGCAAGGAGATGGGTCGGTAGGACGTAACATTGTCCGGTGGTTTGCCAGGTTTAGGAATCATTATGACATTGGCCAGCTTCCATTCTCGTGGTACATACTTCAGCCAGAATGACGTGTTGATAAGCTGAGTAAGGTAAACTATTCCTTTCTTAGATAGATTTTTTAGGATTCCAGCGTTGATTTTGCCGTTACCTGGTGTTTTCTTCTCTTTCAGCTTATCAATTTCTTCTGCAACCTCTAGCGGAGAAGTAGGCTTGACTACCCCTAATCCACCTGGGATGGCAAGGGGGTCAAGGTCGCTTGAAATGTCATTTGGTTTGAATTGCGATTCTAAATAGCTAGCAAAAAGTCTAGCTTTTTCCAAGTCACATTTAGTCCGGGATCCATTCTCTTTTATGATAGGTGAGTTGGTGCTGGGAGGTCTTCCTAGCCGTTTGGTGGCCTTCCAGAGCGAGTAGTCGGAGTCGCTAGAGGGGGACAGTGATGTCAGGTAGTTCTCTAGAGTTTCATTGTTATATTCGACCAGTTTTTGTTTCACGATGGAGGCGAACTTACTGAATGCAGTTTTGTCGAATGGGTTCCTGGTGCGCATCCATTTCCGTCATAGCCTCCTGCGCTAAGAGAGAAGTTGTCTGATCTCGCTGGGGTAGGGGAAAGTTTTGGGAAGCCAGTCACGATAAGTTGTTACTGCTGCGGCCGACTGGGTTAGGATGTTGGTAAATTGCTTGACTGCTGAATCCAGTTGGAATGGGAAGTTGATTTTACGCCCTATAGGTAGGGTTGCATCAACTAGCTCACGAAATTGGGGCCAGTTGGTAGAGCTATTGGTGAGCCTTGGTTCAATCTTCACTTGAGAGATCGTGCTATCTATTTGAAAGATAAGCGGGAGGTGATCAGAAGACAGGTCCTCGATGCATTCAACTCTGAAGTAGGCGCTGGAGAAGTTTTTCTGGATGAAGACGCCGATTATGTCTGGGTTTCTTGGTCGAGTCAGCAGGCCAATGTGTTGGCTGATTAGGAGCAATTACATAGCCTTTATGCTTACAGATGGCTGAGTAAAGTTCTCTGCCTCTTGGCGTGGTCAGCCTAGAACCCCAAGCGGGGTGTTTGGCGTTAAGGTCGCCTCCAATTATCCATCGATCATCCAGTGTGGAAAAGAGGACGCAGAAGTCATCAGATTTTAATAGAGTTCCTGGAGGGCAATAAAGTCACCCCGCATTGACATTGGATCCACGAATTTTAACACAGATCACGGATGCTTGTATACCTATAGTAGAGTAGGCTCCAAGGTCGCAGTGTTCAATATGATTTTTAATCAGGACGATGCTTCCACCGCGAGCGTGTTGCCACTGGGATGAGAGCAACTGTAAGAAGAATAGCGAGGAAATTTATGTAGTCTCGTCTGAGTTATCAAGTGGGTTTCGGAGATAAGAGCAATATGTCGATACTATTGTCGACCAGGAAGTTGCTTAGTTCATGTCAGCGTAGGACTAGCCCATTGGCGTTCCAAGAAAGCACCTTGATTCCAAACGGTGGCATCATTTCTTCTTACGTTTAGGGCTGGGTGTGTTGCCACCTAGTTTTTCTAAGTTTGACACTGCCTGAAAGCTGGTTTAGAGATGCTTGGAGGTCGGCCTGAGATTTTTTAAGTCTGGATATCGTTCCCAGGATGGCTTCGAGTTGAGTGCCTAGTATTGTCTGGCTAGACAAGTCGTGTAGGAGCGCCGTGTTACTATCGTGAGTGGCGGTTGGCGTGGAGGCTGGCTTATGGGCAGCCACTTTACCATACGTAGAAGGCGGTTTGCCTGAGCTACTGGTGCTAGGCGGGTCAGCGGAACGAATACGTTATACAGCTGATAGGCGGTTATCAGTCTTCTGTTTACTTGTAAAGGCAGGACAGCCACGGTAGCTGGCTGTGTGCGGTCCTGCACAGTTGGCGCATTTCGGTGGGGAACCACGCGGCAATTTGCAGTCCTTGAATTCGTGCTTGTCTCCGCACTTAACACACCTAGGTGGTTTGCAGCAATAGTTTTGCGAGTGGCCAATTTGCTGGCACTTCTTACACTGAGGGACGGAGCTGGATTTACGTGGCATTTCGATGGCGACCTTAAAGTGTAAAAGTGATTTTAAGAACATCTCTATTGTTTGGGCTAGGAATAAGATCGATTTTGAAAAGCGGTAGCTTGATCAAAGTGGCTTTGTCGTTAACAGTCTTACGAATTTGGACGTTGGTGACATTTTTCACAACATGTCCTAGCGTGTGTAGAGCGGCAGAGATATCGTTAACATCGGTGGTCGAATGCAAGTGTCTAACATACAGTGCATATGCCTTATCTTCTTTTAGCTGATAAGTGTGATACCTTACGTTGCCCAGTTTTTTCCTGTCGATGTCGGATTCAGGAAATGGGTTGTCTAGTATAGCTCTCAACTTACGAAATTCGTCGGAGGACGGAGTTAAAATTTTTAACTCACCATTTTGAAGTGCTTTCATTTGGCTAATAGTGATGCCGTTATTCGAAATCAGCGAGTTAAACGCTGACATGTTTTTTATGCCAGTGACGAAGAAAGGGAGCGGCTTCTTCACGGTAGGACCAGCGGCGTTAGCAGTTTGGTTCATGGCGTCTACACTGGAACTGTCCATGGGTTAGGAGGACTGTTTGATTGGGGTGATAGGCTGAAAAAATTTCCTTATGCCCAACTGCTTGCGTAGGGTGTCATTTTCATTTTGTAACTCACTACACTTTTGCTCGAGCCGATTAAGTTTCTCAGTAAGTTCGTCAAGCGTAGCCATCTGGCTAGCTGACACGAAGCGATAGCGCAGGTTAAAACGAGATAATGCGATTACACACAGAGCGAACGTAGAGCGCGAGAGGATGGCTCGCTATAAGTATGTCTGAAGAATTGTTGTGTAAACATATTATATGGATTCCCCATTTTTCGGTGATTCGGGTAAATCATGAGTAGCTGTAGTTGTCTGCTTATAGCTACAACTACAGCTACTAGCTGTAGCTGATCGCCGCAACTACATTTTTCACGACTACTAGCTGTAGCTGTTATTTCAAACTACAGCTACTGTAGCTTCCATTAAAGTAGTTGCAGCGAGCAGCTACAGCTAGTAGTTCTAGTTGTTGTTTGCTACTACTGAAGATGTAGTTTGCAGTCGCCAATCACTTTTTCGACCGAATTACTACTAGCAGTGAGGTTGAAAGTTGTAGCTACGTTACTTTTAATCGGGTAGCTATCATGGTAGTTAACTACTCATGTAGTTAGCTACTTCCCAACACTGGCGAACATCTCCAATCGAGTGCTGAATTGAACTGAATATCAACGCCACACAAATCCACCATGGTGAAGTCAATGACTTCCTGTCTGAACCGGTTCACGGATGTTTCGGCGCGACCATTTCGGCGCCATCTCTTCGGCAATAACATTCTCTCGGCGCCAGATAATCTTCGGACGTTTCGGCGCGAGAAGAGATGAAATCAAATTGCTATCGTCGTCATGGGTTATCGTTTTGGAGCTGCGCACCCCCTCTTATATGCGTTGTTGCCGAATAAAAAGGGCAAAACTTATCATGCACTTTTTGAAGGCATCAAAATACTCTTGATACGACTAACGGCCTCGCGCCAGACACGTTCAACTGTGATTTTGAAATGGCGGTTATCAAAGAAATACAGCGCGCCTTTCCATCAGTCTCCATTGGTGGATGTTTGTTTCACCTTTCGCAAAATATTCAGAAACGAGTCCGCGAGTGCGGTTTGGAGGAAGAATACAAAACTAATTCGGACCATAAATTTACACGTTCAGATGATTACAGCGCTCGCCTTTCTTCGGTTAGCAGACGTAGAGGCTGGTTTTTGAGGAGCTAGAAGAGTATCATCACAGTAATGACAAAGCATAAATTTGCAGCTTCTTGTGGTAACCGACTAATGAAAATAAAATATTGTGACGAACGTTCCCGAACATTCGAGATAAGCGAAGGAAGATCGACACGTTTCTAGCAGCAGAATAGAAGATCGAAAGAGTTTCGCTGATAACACCGGGGTGTATAAAGGTCGCTGGCCGTCGCCGTATAGTCTAGTGTTGTATGCGATAAATGGTACGTTTTCAAAGCGATTTAGCTACTGTTTTGTGTTGCTGTATTAGTTGTGGAATTAAATTCGTTAGTACGTGTTTTCGTGCATTTTGCAGTGCGAATTCCATTACAATATGTAACAACTATGTTTTTCTTTTCGCGCCAAAAAGTCCCAAAACTTTATCGAGCCGAAATGAATTCGCGCCTTCAAGTACCCCGCGCCAAAACGGTCGCACCGAAATGGCCGGACCCCGTCTGAACCATACTATCCATATTCCTTAGTAAATATTCAATGCACTCACTCCGTCTTCTTGATGACTGAAATCATTACTTCAGTTTTGGAAAACAGGTGTAGAAGCTGTTCACAAGTAAAAGCCACATTGTTATCGATACCTACAGGTGAAAAGTCAACAAACAGAGGCATTACCAGTGGCTGCCGCCACAAAGCAGAGAATATTGCGGATATTCTTTATAGAAAGTGATTCGGAGCCATCTGAGCTATCGAAGAATCATTTTCAGATACATTTTAAACCAATATACTCCGAGCCATCTGAGGTACGAATGGACCATTCTCAGATACATTTTCAACTATTGTATCCTGCTTTCATTCAGGAACATCCTACAGATTGTTCTAAAAGATACGAGTATGACACCCCAAACTCTCCATCACGAGAAAATTTTGGCGAAATTGAGGCTGTAAAAGTCATGCCGATACAGTTTTCGCCCCGACTCTTCTTCAGATACATGCAATATAAACTCAACTTCCCAGCAGTCCTCGGGCCCGAGACACGTCACGATCTGCTGACACTTATACACGGGACAAATATGTAGCCATGTTCGCTAATTCCGACGTCGTCTACGGCGCATCAGCCTCTCCCCGATATGCCAACTTTTCCCGGGCGGGCAAAATTCGCACATACAAAAAGTGCTCTCTGCTAAGCGCACGCCGTAAACGCGAACATAAATAATAAGCAGCGCGCGAAATGAGCAAATCCCGTTTCCGGTATGTAAAACAAGCCGGATATTGAAAGGATTACTTCGCGAAAATACGTTACACGCTGATGGCGCGAGAAAAGCGCCCACACATACGCGCGCCGATGGAGTTGCAGCGAGAGAGCGCGAAAGGGCCAGAGTGGCCGAGACGGAGCGAGACAGAAAGAGAGTAATTTCAGTTATAGGATATCCTGCGTCGGATGGTAGGATCAGCCAGAAGGATGTTAGATGAATCCTTCTCGTGTAGCCTTCATTATCCGTAATGATGTCTTTAAGATTTCGCCTGCTCTCGTCTCGAAGAAGGAAAGACAGAACGACTTAATATAACGAAACATACATCATAACTAAGACAGTGGACAGATGCATAGGCATTTCCTCCTTAAATGACACCCGCGCCCGCACTCGCCTGTCCTGCTCGTATTAGCGTTATTAATGAATCGTAAGACACGTCCATTTCGGGGGCTTTTTCGCCTCTCGTTCTCCGTCCCCGCTCGCGATGTGCGCCACCGTCTCTCGTGCCGTCTCATTCGCTCCAAACGCTCGGCGCGCTCGTTGCCTCCTCGTCGCCGGGTACACGTGGCCCGCACTCGAGGTCGAGAGGTAATTTCACTCGCGCACTTAATATAATGTGCCCACCTTTTCGCCGTCTCCGCCGATGCTCGATCCGAGAAGAGGCGACATTTTCATGTGTATTAGAAATTTCGGCTGGATATAAGTTAGGTACGTCATTACGGACGACACTTTCGCACTGTCAACCGAACACGATACACGCTGCTGCTGCCGCCGCCGCCGCCGACGCCGACGTCTCGCTCTCCAAAACAACGAAAGCCGAGAGATGAAGAAGCTCGCACAGCCCGCCTTCGAGAAACGTTTTCGCGTAATAAGCGCCGCCGGCCGGGGCTTCGTCGTCTTCGACGTCGAATTCGCAGCACCGAGCATACAGAATACGTACAGGTCCTGCTGCTGCTACTGCTCTGCGCGGCTGGGCCCCCAATCTCCAAACGAAAATACGTTCCGGACACTTCGTCAAACGCTGGGGTAATTTTCTTAAGTGTTTCGTGCAGGACCAAGAGCATCCTCCGCAGAATACGAAGAACAGGGCGACCGGCACCGGCACCGGCACACCGTTCTACCCGCCGCGGCTCATCGTTTTGGCGGCAAATAACGCGAAAATATAGCGGCGAAATGACCCCGCGCCCCGCCTCGCATCTTCGAGGGCTAACGCGAAAGAGTTCGTTTTCATTTCGGGTTATTAAATTTTTCGATCGTTTTCGAGCACCTCGAGGGCAGACGCACGCCCCGCTGCTACTGAGGGCGCACACGATTCCGGTATAATCGGCCAGTAGGTGTACGAACACGCGGTGGCTCACATCTACGATAGCATCTCCAAATTAAATGGTGTGTCGGCAATGACTGAGTGCCTTTTTCTTGGCTCACAAGGCTCGTAAGCAAAAACAAAAGCGATGCCTGAAGCGCAGATTGGAAGCCGAGGCGCTTTTTGTCTGCAATTCAATTTTGCAATACGTGCGACTCGAACGAGAGCACTCGAAGACAGCTACAGCCGCTAGGCCGCGCCTAATTTTGAACAGCTGAGCAAACGGTGACCACTTTGAAAAACCTGAATAGACTTTGAATTGAGCGCTCAAGGCAATGAGTTCTGCGGGGTCAAACATCAAACTTCGAATCAGCCAGAAGTAAGACATTGAACACCAGCAAGGGTTCTAATGTCGAAATCGCATCACCATTCTCCTCGTTTATGAACAAATCTGTAAGTTATTAGCTTTTTCTGGCAGTAAATTAAAAATTACAGGAAGTAGGAACAGGGGCTAAACTACAGGGGGTGCGGGTTGGACCCCCCCCCCCGCGCACACACAAACACACAGTAATTTGTCAGTCGGCAAATTTTAAACTTGTTCATTTGAATTTCTCATTTAGGAATCTTTGCAGACGCCAAATACTGTGCACATATCAAACACTGGATGCCCCTTTCAGAATTTTTTCAGGGTTTTGTCATCAGGTGCTTGGAATCCTTCGAGCCTGTACCTAATTATATTGTACCGACTAAACATGCAACAACATTACCACAAGAATTTGTGAGAGTTACACGTCTCACGTGTTTATATGATAATTAATGGGGAAATTTAACGACATAAGTGCAATACTCACTCTATCCTGTTTCTCATCTTTTGGAATTGTACATTGAGTATCTGCTGTCTGGCAAGACTCAATGGAAGTAACGGGAACACGCAATTCTAAAGGAAAAGGATAATTCTCCAAAAAAGTCAAGATTCCATATCTCTATTCATATCTCTTCAAGTGCGCATCAGATTTTTTTTTTGAATGTAGGGCTTCATTCAGGTGCAATCTTGTCTAATATTACTAGGTATGGAGGCAAATCACTCCAAAAATCAATGAAAATTTATTAACACGACGTTTCGACATCACTGTCATCATCAGGTAACACAACACGTGTTGTGTTACCTGATGATGACAGTGATGCCGAAACGTCGTGTTGATAAATTTTAATTGATTTTTGGAGTGATTTACCTCTATACTTAGTAATTAAATAGATATCTCCTTTGTTTTACCAGTATTGTCTAGTATTCCTTATAATCAGAATACTCCTATCATATCCTCGCCCTTGTAGAAATCAATTAAAAGGGTTAAAATGTCCATCACTGTGGCTGTCACGCATGTTCTTTTTCAATCAATTTATTTCTGTACAAGACATATTAATACATTTCTTTAAAAAATAAGAAGCTGGTAGTCATCAAAGAACAGCTCCATGTCGCCAGCACCACATGTAAAATTAATAAGACTGAAACCTATACGAAAAAATTGCGTAATAATTGTGTATTTTTGTGTGCCTATTCCCTAATTTTGTGTGTCATTACTTTCAGAGGTATGTCCAAAAAACGAAAACTAGGTCAATGCGGTGCTGGCGACATGCTATGAGAAAAGTGAAAACTGAGCCCACCTGGATGAAAATATCCCTGATCAATTCTGTTTTAATTGTGTATTTTTGTGGGAACACTTTTGGACCCCCTGTGGTATCCCTCCCCCACCTCCTAGAGGGACAAGAAAAAATTTGAGATGAGAAGTTGAAAAGAATGCCAAAGAATTGTGTATTAATTGTGTAAGTTTGTGTGCCTATTCCCTGATTTTGTGTGTCATCACTTCCAGAGATATGTCTACAAAACAAAAATTAGATCAACGGGGTGCTGGCCATATCCTATGAGAAAAATGTAAACTGAGCCAACCTTAATGAAGATAGCCCCAAGCAGTTCTATTTTAATTGTGTATTTTTGTGTTGAACACTTTGAGACGCCCCGTGGGACCCCTCCCCCTCCTCCTCGCCACCGGGGGGGGCGGCAAGAAAAAATTGGAGATGAGAAGTTGAAAGAAAGGCCAAAAATTGTGCACTAAATGTGTATTAATTTGTGCCCATTCAAAGAATTTGGGGGCCACCCCCCCCCCCCCATGGCAGACAACCAGATGTAGGTCAATGTGATGCTGGCGACATGCTACCAAAAAAAAAAAAAAAAAATGAAAACTGTCTAGCTACAAATAGTCACAAAACACAGGATTCTAATTGTGTATTTATGTGTACATCCATTTTGATAACTGCTTTCTGTCAATGATTACTTGAATGTTGACAGACTGTAAACTGGCATGTCAAAAAAGTGATAATTAGGGTTGCCAAAAGTATGTTTTGCATATTTTTCCTGTATGTGAAAATCAAGTTCAGTATTTTGAAGATGTCTTTGCGAAACATGACATTCTGAGTGGAATAAGCCCTATTTGAAATTGCATATTTTTGCATATTTTGATATAATTGCATATTTGGTGTTTTAGAAGCATATTCGGAGCATATTTTTTCAACTTTTCTAAATTTTTGCATTTTTGGACATATTTTCGAACATCCATTACGCTGTATCATTGAGTATATCTATTAATTTTTTTTTTCAAGTTTCTTTACTGCACTGGTAAGTGGTAAACGTTGGAGAAAATTAAAGTTGCCAGTTGTGAAAACACTGTTTGCTTTGGTCTTGGTACACTAGTATGGGAAATTTGTTGGAGCATAGTTGCCATTATAATCTACTCATTTCCCTTCTAAAATGATACCCATATTAGAGCAGAATATTTTGAATTTTACTTTTTAGGGAATATTTTTTGTATATTTAGCAACAAAAAAAGCATAAAATATGCGCATATTTCACCTGTTTTTAAAGCATATTTCTGGCAGCCCTAGTGATTATCCTAGTTTATTTGTATTGTTTGAAAACTAGCCTAGTCTACTTGTTCCTTTACTATGTTATCAATTTTGGTGCAGATATTACTTAAAGCTATATTATATTTCTCACCTTTTACTTTCTCAAGGCTAGTTGACATGTATTACAATGAGCCTTAAGTTCAATTATTTTCAAGTTTCTTGAGTTTTTGTTTTTCGTTTTTTCATTTTATTTTGAAATCGTCTATTCTTTATCTATAATGAATCGGCAATATGTAAAATTCATCTCAACGTTTGATGATTATTAAATCTCTGCCTATCATACTTCATATTGTACTGTAACTTACCGCGTTTTTTCCATCACAGCACTACAAAATTCCGTCAACCTGGTTGGCCACTATGAAGAAATTTCCATTACTGTGGTTAACCACGGTGAAGGAATTGGCACCACCTGCTTGGCCACGGCGAAGGAAATTCCACCACCGTGGTCGATGATCGGTCAAAACGTTCTGCCCCCTCTCCCCTTGAACATGAACTCATTCAAATCATCCTGAGGGTCTCTAGAACACATTATACTAACAATTCCAACAGAAAAAAAAATCTAGAAGCACTTTATTTATTTTTTAATCTGTGGAAATCTTGACTTTTTTGGAGAATTACCCAAAATTACGTCACCTCGTTGGTTATTCCGTATGATCTTGGTTTTGTTATCAGTAATACCGCCAATAAAAGTATGTAAGGCGACAGTGGCGCGCCATCATGGTGTGCGTTCCCAATACCTACAAACGCAAATGTAAGCCTGAGTCTGAATGAGAGTGCAAACTCACTGTTGTTTGTAGTGTGCTGGTATCTCTAGTTTCCTATCCAAACATGTTCGTTGGTTGAATGTTGTACGCAGATGTGAATAAGAATCTGAGTCTGATTGATTTCTTGCGGTTGCTCGCAGTGTGTTGGCAGTGTCACTGTCTAGGTGTCTACTATGTCTATTCCGCATGAAAACCCGTTCAACTTTTTTACATAGCAGCACCTTACGGCGAACATTTCCAGATTTACACCTAGTGGCGTAGTGGGCGCTGAGTGAGTATTCACCGTTGTTTGTTGCTTGCAGTGTGTTGGCAGTGCTGCTGTCTACTATGTCCATTCCGCAACAATGTCTTATTTTGAACTTTGCATACTAATGTAAACATTGCCGGATGCCGGATTTAAACATTGTGGCATAGTAGGCACTGAGTGACTACTCGCTATTGTTTGCAGTGCGTTGGCAGTGACTATGTCCATTCCACATGAAAAACTGTTTGTACTTGAACTTCTTACACTAAAGTAAACATGACCGGATTTACTTCTGTGGAATACTTAGTGGGCACTGACTGAATACTCGTCGTTGCTTGCAATATGTTGGCAGTGCCACTGCCTGCCGTGTCCATTCTGCGTGAAAACCCTTTTATATGTTGAACCTTTTTACGTTGAAACTTTGTACATTAATGTAAAAATTACCGGATTTACATCTTGTGGCGTTATTGGCCAAAGGGAAGTGCGCCCGCGTGTTGCCGTTTGGTGGGTTAAACTTAGCGCTTTGCGCCTCGGAGGGCTCTCCTTTTCAGCTTACATTAATTCTTTTTCTTCAGCGCATGAACAATAAAGGAGGCACCGCAGTTTAAATTGGCTAGAAGAGGGTGTGTGCAATATTTTTGCCCTGGCCAAATGTAACCTGTTGGTGTTGGGGGAAAAATCGCATCCAGACGATCTATCGCAGGTTGGTGCCCAAAGCAGCTACACAATTTTCCCTATGAGATCTCTGGCACTGAATACAAATGCGAATCTGAGTCTGGTAATGAGTGAAAAGTGTCTCCATCGTTTGCAGTGGGTTCTCATTTCATGCGACGCAACACTAGAAGCACTAACTTTCTTGATGTTATTTCAGTTATTGCTTTTACTCCTCTGGCATTCGTTTCTAATGTTTTTGAACTCCGCACTTGACAGGTGTCAGTAATGCAGTGAAATTGATTGAGATTTACATGTCTATAACCTTTATATCTGTGTAGTTGGAGAAGAACTGCGTATGATTGAAGAAAGGAAATGATTGGAGACGGGAAATGCTCGTTAGGCTGTTTCGACTTTGAAGCAAACCTGTTGTCTGTTGGGATGCTTGGGTAGTGGGTACTACTTGAAAAAAGTTGAAGGACCAGAGCAGCGCCGTCGTCGGCATCGTATCGCTGCGGCACTACCGGCACTCGAGCTTCGCCGCATTTCTCGCATTCATCACTCATTACGAGCAGGTCGATGATGGGTTTTTCTTTTTCTAAAATCAATCGAACTGATTTCTCACGCGATTTCAGTAGTGGTATAGTATGTACATACAAACATCCGTTCGAGAATATTCTCTCTTATTCTCACACACCGACATCGCATGCTGTGTGTGAGTGCGTTGGTGCCACCAGAGGAATTAAATAATCACAATCAAACGTTAAAAATTGACAAGCCACCGTTTGTTCTATTGGTTTGTGTAACATTCTTTGCGGTGAGCACGCGGTTTCAAGCTTCTTCTGTACGTGTTCGTGTGCGTGTATTTGTCGTTTTGTCGTCTCGCTTTCTCAGTCTCGCTCATTCGCTTGAGCCAGGAATGTATCGGAGATTTTCAAAAGAATTTTTATTTCAAATAAAACATTAATTATCGAAAGAATTGTCCCAGCCGATACCGAAAACCGATAATCGTTTTGGTATTAAATTACCACGATATGTACGCTCCTCGTTTTGTGTAGGATATTCGGAGAGTATGTGCGTGTGAGTGTGTTTAGGAGGCAGAGGAATAGCCAGCAAGAAAGAAAGAGAACGAAAGGGCGAGTAAGTATAACATTGTGATCTTTCTTCGGAGTCGACACAGAGTGTATTTATAAAGACTGGTCGGCAGTTTTGGTATTTGATGTCATTATACAGCCGAAATGTTATTTGTATTCCGATGTACGGTCGCGCGGCTCTTGTATAAAACAAATTTCCTCTTGTAATTAACTTTATTAGCATACTAATCAAGATAGATTAGTATCTGTCGAAAGGAATCGTTTTTATTAATCGACAGCCAAGTAATAATGAAATTCGTGTGTGTGGAAGAAAAAACACGTTCGTCGAGTTTATTTTCGATTTTTACTGCCGGTCAGACGCCTGCCTGCTCACTGATGATCGAGTATATTCGATATTGTCTGCGCTTTGATTCTCGAAAAGCCGAGAGCGAAGAGGCGAGGCGACCGACTGGACTGCGGAAATCGAATATGGAAGTGTGCTTGGTTGTATTAATGAGCAGTAGCGGATTGAGGCGGGCCGTAGGGATGACAGCGGCTATCAAGGCTCCAATATCATATCTGAGTACCGGAGTGAACCCTAAACAGGACACTGGCAGATGAGCAGATTGAAGACATGCAGACGATTCAACAGAAAGATAGATAGGTATATAGGTAGATGGATGGGGGTCTGATTGGCCGAGTGGATAGCGCGCTGGTCTTGGAATTTGGAGGTCTCGAGTTCGAGCCCGCGTGGCAACTCGCTACATTTCGACCTAGGCTGGTTTTTCGGCAAAAGAAGGCTAAGACAGCCCTCACAGTCTCCGCGACGTTTCAGAGGTAATGCTCGAAAGAACGGATTCCAGGGCTTGGGTTGAGAGCAATGGAGAAGAGGTAGATAGATGGATAATAAACGATAAAATAATAAATTTTATATAAAAATTCTAGTAACATTTGCGTTAGGACCGCCCGAATTTCAAAGTGGTATGTGTGGAGGTCATGTCTTGATCTATCTTTCGAAGTAACTTACACGTTTAAATATAAAAGTATTGACAATTTTTTATTTATTTTATTTTAACATTGAATAGGAGCGTTACATGCTGTCAGTGCTTGTATTTCTATTTACACCGTGCCTCCTCATTTTAGGGGCCAAGCACGTTGGTCACCACCCTATTCCACCCACCGTAGAGCATATGTTTTCGTCACCCTTTTCCAGCTTTATCTGTTGGCTGCTGCTCTTCCTATTTCATCTCATTTCCAGTCAAAGGTACCCCTTTTGTAATCGAATCTCCTTTCCAGTCAACCTCAAATTCACGTCAGCCAGATTGTCCAACAATTTTTCACTGGCTTATTATACCTCAACTCGGTTCTTTGAATTTTGTACTGCTTCCAGCTAATTGAGTGTTCTATGCCCCCCTCTGATGGGTGAATCCAAATTTCTCCCAGTGTTTGGTGGTGTATACACGTGTTACTAAGGTGTGCATTTCGTTTATTCTGGTTCCTTAAACATGCCAATGGTTCTTTTCTCCAAATTAAATTTCTCAGGATCGTATATGCCCCTTTCTGATACAAGTTGTAAGACTTTGAGTGCTTAACGTAAATATTTGCAAACCCTCCTCGAATTTCAAAAGCATATTTCCCTCTTCGTGCTGGAGACGCGTGCGTAAATGAATTGTAATAGCCGCGTGTCTCACAACGTTGAGTAAATGACAGTGGCGTAGTCATCCTGAGGTTCGAGGGGGTCTGGTCTTGACCAAACGGGTGGGGATGTTTAAAGGTCGCTACAATTAGAAAAACCCTACTTCGCGAATCGCAAAGGGGGTGTATATACGCATACACACACACTGGGTAACACATCTGGCCCCTCTGGCAAAGCTAACTTAAGGTGTAACGTGATGTCTTCGACAGTTTCAGCAGTACCCGTACTCCATCTGTCAGCTGTGGATTCCCACAGGGCATGTCCTGCAGAAGCATCATATCCACAGCGTGCACAACTTGAGGAAGATGGCGATCACACTGCCCCCAGTGCTTAGTGACCAGCCCAGTGCTGCTACCTCGTATAACGAGTAGGGAGCGGATTTTTATGCACTAAAAAAATATGAAATATGTGCATAATATGTATGCGGGGGGGGGGATCCGAAATATGCGCTAACGATATGAGAGTCATTTCAAAGTACGTAAATATCTGTACCTCGTTCTAATGTTGAAAGAAGAATAAAATCAGTCAGGAGCGGATAGGGCTTTTGTAGTGGCCTGGGAAAAAAACGTAAAAACAGCTCACATGCATAAATTTTTGTGTTACTTATTACTGAATGCCACTGGTTGACCGGTCCTTTTTACCCTTTTGGACGACAGCCCAATGGGCCTTGGCCCACCGGGCCACGATTCCTGTCCGCCCCTGAAATCCGTTGAACAAGCAGGTGACAAAACTTCTTACAATCAAAACGTGGTCAAGACAGATACCACAAATCCAATTGAAGTTGGATCTTGTGAATTGAATTTTGCAAAATTGGTAATGTAAATCTACACTTGGAGCGCTACAGTAGAGAAAACGCATTTTTTCCTCTTTGAACACGCTGGTAAAGAATCTAAAAAATGTCTACTTTTTTCGACTTTTCGAAAAGGAAATATTGAAAATTACGGAAATATGTGCTAAAAATGACAAAAATATGCATAAATATTATTTTATAGGTAAAATATGCAAAATATGCGAATACAACTATGGCTCATTTTGCTCAGAAAGACTTGAAACATATGAATATCGTTAATAGACAAATATGCGATTTCATCAAAATCCGCTCCCGATCAGTGAGAGTTCCAGTTGCGAGTGCGAGCCCCTGAACTCCTGTTCAGGCTTTCCAGCTCCTCACTCCAGTCTACCTTGTTGATAGTGCGACGTGTCATCTGCCTCCTCTGGTTGACTTGGTGAGATGGAGACCCATAGAGTCTGATCCTAGCATAAGCGCCGACTTACAGAAAATATGGGGGGGGGGGCAGAATCAATCACAGTGCGGGGTTTTCTTTGATTATTTTATTGAGACGCGTCTGATATTTCGGTATTATCGATTTTATTCTGATTTGTTTTCTCTTTTTCTTCTTTTTTTGTTAAATTTAAACATTGATGGTAAAATTTGTTGTACTTTTTTCATTTTTGAGTTGAAAATATTGGGGGGGGGCCGCCCCTCCAAAGTTTTCATGGGGAGGGGGGCGCAGCCCCCAAAAAGTGCCGAGTCGGCGCCTATGGGTCCTAGCACCGAGGGTTCCCCTTTCCAGTGCTTCCTAAGAGTGTGAAAGGTGCTTGCTAGCCTTAGTGCCATCAAAGCAGACAGTAGACCACCCCGTTGACATATCAGCGCTGACTGTGACGTGCAGTGGAGGCTGGCACTTGACTCAAGCCGTCAGTTGGATGCTTCCCACCCCGTGTAACAGTACTCCCTGACAAGACCGCAGCATCTAGTGCTACTACTACATTGGCCACAGAGGTTCTGGAAGATGCGACTCTTCCTTGCAGTGTCCCCAGACAAACGAGTTCGTCTGACTCACCCTGCTTCCAGCTCATAATCCACTGACCAGCTTCGGAGTCAGCTATGAGAGTGCAATGTATATTCTGCCGGATTGATCCCCCCCCCTCCCCAATAGTGTCCACCTTCGACAAGACGATCGTTCGCCCTCAACTTCCGTTGGCTACAGAGCTGCAGCGGGTGCTCGATCGGAACTCTGAGACCTCCCCTGTAGTACTGGTTGTTTGATAATGCAGACTACCAAAGCCATACTGAAGAGGAACCCTATCTGGCGAACATCGCATCTGATTCGCTCTGCTCTGTTTGTTTCTCTTTCTCGTCCATCTGCTTCTTATCCCTGAGTACACGCACATAACAATGTAACTACGTAACTTAAGGTATTCTGAGGACAAGATATGCTCAGTGAAAATCACAGTATTTTTTTGAAAGACGGCCGCATTCCGCTGAATCCCGTGACCATTGCTCTCGTCCCGTTTCCAGTACCCGAGAGGTGATATGACGCAGTTCGTATCTAACCTTCCACTTCGCTCTGAACCAGCTACCAGGCAAATGGATTGCACTGGGGAGTCTCTTCTTCAGGTGCCGTATCCGATGCCGGACATTGGCGATTGTGGTTTCTGACTCGCGACTTTCCTGGGCAGGGTTAGTTGGGGTAGTTAGCCCTTGCTTTCTCCACGGTTTGTTGCGTTAGCGTTTTCCTTCTCTGTGCCGAAGAGTGTGCAGCCGCAGTTCGCTTGCTAGCCACGTGTTTTCACGACGTTGAGTAAGCTGCCCACGGTGTGCACGTGCGCAGTACCAATCATTCGGATCTGGTGGTAACACGCTCTGCGAGTGTAATGCCTTGTTCAGTCGAACTGGCGGGGTTCCGTAATTTGAAAAGACCAACCTTTCTTGCATTCGAATGTCTTCATGATAATTGCAATGTCCTCTAGGTGAGAGGAAAACTGGAGTTCCAGATAGAGAGTAACACTGAGAGATGTCCTTTTATTCGTATTCAAGCCATAGCGTCAGAACCTTGGGTAGATTCAGGCATTGTACCCCCAGAGTTGACAAGTTACCCCTCCTGTGGGAAAATTTCATTTTTCCAATTAGGACGTGGTCGCTGTGTGGCCGACTGGTAACGTGCCTGCTTCGCAATTCTTGCGTCTCGGCTTTCGGGTTTGAGTCTCATCAACGCTGGAAAGCTATAGTGATACTCGGATACCCCCGCCAACATTCTAGCGAACACAGCGACTACAGTACCAATCGAGGTGGAAAGATAGCGCGTCCTATAACCCTCTCAGTTCGAACGAATAAGGCATTACAATCGCAGGGCGTGTTACCACCAGATCAGAAAGAGTGGTACTGTGTGTATGCGCATGTCGTGGACAGCTTATTCAACGTAGTGAAAACACGTGGCTAGTACGCGAACTGAATCTGCACCTTCTCAGCACAAAAAAAAAAAAAAAAAAAATCTAAGCAACAGACTGTGTGGAAAGCGACGACAAACAATAGGAAAGCCCGCCGTTCAGCATCGGATGCGGCACCTGCAGAAGAAGAATTAGGACGGGAGAATTGAAGTGAAAAGCTATGTGTGCTCGTTCGCTGAAATTCGAACGTTGAAATGTTACCGTGCCCCAAATTACCCCCTGAAAAGGAAGGTGTAGTCACAGACTGAGGATATACGACGGTTCATCTGTGCCAGGACTGGCGAAGGTGACGCAACCCCAATAACAGTTATGATTCCTTCAGTTGTTCACCTGCTCGTTACTCTTTGAAAGCTACCTTAAGAAACGAATCATCATCATTATCATCAACATCACCAGCTGTATCATCGTCATCCCTGTAAGAGCAAATATCAGCATACTATCATCAGAGTAGCGCCACATCGCGACGCTGTCATTTAGCAGCGGCTATATACGCAGCTTAAATTACAACATTAATAATCGACTTTGATCTGTGTCATTTTAATTTCGCACAGCCTCGGATTATATTATTGTATTTAGGTGTTGCTGCTGCCATAACCGTTGCTTGTGCCGATGATGGCTGCTCCTCTCCGACGGTGTTGTTGTGTATAAATATACGTAGATATAGAAGTTTTAAGTCTTCTCTCGCAGTTTGGGAGAAGACGTTTTCGTTTCAACCGCTATCTGACGCGTGATTATTCATCCCTAGTTGGCGTAACGGTTAGTCGGCCCTTTAATTTCGACTGACGTTTTAATATTCGCGCGATTAATTGAGTTTTTCGAGTTTTCGTATCCGCGCGGCAGATATATCGAATAAGCGTGCGAAGAGTTCGAGCTCTCTTTCTGTCTCTAAGGGTAATTAAATCGGCCGCGGGGGCAGGAGGGATTCGCAGAAAGATAAGAATACATTTTTAATCGAATTGGAAACCACCGCGAAGCGCGATTTTTCACGCATTCTATCTGGCGAGAGGGAGCTGCGCTTTGACGGCTGCTGATTTATCAAACCTTCGAGAACCTTCGCTCAGCCGCCATCGATCTTTCCGCCGCCGTAGACGCTTCAAGTCGAGGAGGCATGTGCGCGCCAAAGCTATTCGTGTTCTCCAGAAGACGAATTTCAGCGGCAATGGTACGGACGACTATCAATCCCTCGACTTGTGTATCGACACCTTGGAGCAAAATTCGAAGCGAATGTGAAGTTTGTTTGACGTACTGAGATCCCCTGGTGTGGTGGGATGTATGGCGATGCACGCACGCTAAAGTGGCCCTTGAGACACCGCACCCCCGGCCCCGGAAACTACCCTTCCGAGTATCGCATCAGTGGCCGGATCCCCTACGCCTGGAAATATTCTCTACACGAGAAGCACTCCCAAGAAATTAGAGGATAACCAATCGAAGTATGATCCTGGTTTCATTTGGCAGCTATTTGCCAAGCTTTCTAACTCTACGTTCTCTATTTCAGGGCTCAACGACCCGGCTAAATTGAAAACCAGTGAACGCCTCGTCACCTAAATAACAACGCCTAAACCCTATGAACTTCTGATTTTTCAAATTTTAATAATAATTAATTGTACGGCTTTTTTCAAGATAAAATATGGTAGCAATCAAAGACAAACGCATCACAATTCCCTACAGTAAGACTCATCAACTGACAATTTATTTATTTACGTAATGCAGGGGCAACAGGGGCCACAATTTGATGAGGTGAATAGGTCTGGAAGAGCTTGAAAAGACATAATCAAGTTTTGAAGTATCGCATATGAGCGTTAGTGAATTGAAACCAAGCTTAAGTGAGTCTATAGTAGTCTTTTGAAGCCTTCATTGAGCCTGGAAGTATATCCAATCCCAGAATAGCCTGACAGTGTCTTAAGTAACTAAAATGAAAAAACCCTTTAATGAAGTGATTTTTCAGTCGTGCAGCTTTCGCACCCGATTAGCCGGAGTAGTTTGCTATTGTTTTCGCTGCCGCAGAGGCGGATTTAGGATTTTGACGCCTGTGGGCAGTAAATTTTTGCCCCCCCCCCCAAAAAAAAAATAGAACGAAATAAAAAGTTTGTATGCAACATATTTTTAGTTTTATTAAAAATTGGAAAAAAACAGAACAAAATTTTTAATGCAGGTAATTAACAGTTATGAAAAAAGTAACAATCGAATTTGGCTTTAATAAAAATCAAAAACAGAACAAAAAACGAAATTCTAAAAATAAAAAAAGTAGCAAGAAAACAATTTAAATTAAGCTTCAAGTAATCGTTTTCTAGCTTTAGCTTCGCAAAATTTTGTTATAACATCGTCGAATTCAATATTTTTTAATATTGAAGATTCGATGTGCAGGATGGAGATATGTTGTAGTCTATCCTGTGAAACAAGCGCCCGAAGATAATTTTTAATTCTTTTTAGCGCAGAGAAACTCCTTTCTGCAGAGCAATTTGTTAAGGGTGTGCATAATGCTAGTCGAAATATCACATCAACATACGGGTACACATTTTGCAGTTTCATATCAAAAAACCATTGGTATAGATCCAAAATTGAAATGCCTTCAAATTCTTCTTTCTTTTCCGATATATGTGACATAAAATGGAACAGTTCTTTGTCCATATTTTCATCCAAATCTTCCGGGTAACACTGTTTTAGGAAAACAGCTTTTTTCCTCATTTCAGACAAGGTCATTTCAATCTCTGGTTTTGAATTTTTCCGGAAAATCGCAGTTAAGAATGAAAATTTTTTGGAGTAATCTTCGTAGTTTGATCGTCGTTTTCTCAATTCGGAGAGCAGGGCATCAATACAAACAAGAAATATAGAAATTCTAAAATGATCTCTGGCGTTCGGTTCAAATTCGTTTTCCCTAGTCTCGTCAGCCTGTAATTTTCTTTTTTTTTTACGAGTACCATCTTTCTCATATTCGGGATTTTCAAATGAAAATAAAACTTTAGCTTCCTCTTCAAATTGATCAAACTCACTTCGACTTTTTTCAAAAACAGCAATCAACGAATTATATAGTTCAATTGCCTCCACAACATCACTTTCTACCTTCTGTAGTTTGATTTCAACAGCATTTATCCGTTCCAAAACAAAATTCCAAAAACATGTCATCAATGCTGTTTCAAATTTTTCCATTTTCTTTTTTAGGCCATTAGCTTCGCAACGAGTAACTGGTTTTAATGTTGAATCTTCAGAAAAGTCACTCAAAATTTCATGAAAATAAAACTTTAGCTTCCTCTTCAAATTGATCAAACTCACTTCGACTTTTTTCAAAAACAGCAATCAACGAATTATATAGTTCAATTGCCTCCACAACATCACTTTCTACCTTCTGTAGTTTGATTTCAACAGCATTTATCCGTTCCAAAACAAAATTCCAAAAACATGTCATCAATGCTGTTTCAAATTTTTCCATTTTCTTTTTTAGGCCATTAGCTTCGCAACGAGTAACTGGTTTTAATGTTGAATCTTCAGAAAAGTCACTCAAAATTTCATGTATTGCTTTGTAATTTTCTCGTAAGCTATGGCAGGCTTCGTTTCGTGATGACCATCGAGTTTGGGAGAGTGATTTCAGAGTTGCATTCTGATACGTTCTTAAGGCATTCCATCGATCTGTAGAAAGTGAGAAGAAGGTGTACAAATCTTGTAAAAATGAAAAAAAGTCCACAGCTTTGGAACAAAGTTCGACACTGTTTGTTCCAACCAAGTTTAACGAGTGAGCCGCGCATGGTACAAAATCAGCGGATGGAGCGACTCTATCTTTAATTTTCGTTTGTAAACCATTATACATTCCGGCCATATTGGCGGCATTGTCGTATGATTGCCCTCGACAATTCGTTAAATCAATATTTAAGTCATTCATTACTTTAGTGACCGCTGTAAATAAATCTTCTGCTTTATGACCTGGATTCGAAATAAACTTTAGAAATCGTTCTACAGGCAAGCCAGTCTCACTATGAACATAACGAATAACGATAGCTAACTGATCAGTATGAGATACATCAGGAGTAGAATCAATAATAAGAGAAAAATATTTTGCTTGTTTGACTTCGTCAACAATTTTATTCAAAACCATGTCACCCATTATTTGGATAATTTCTTCATAAATGGTGGATGATAGGTAATTAACATGGCCTGATCCTCGTTCAGCATAACGTTTGAGATGCTCACATAAAAACGGATCATATTGAGCAAGCAATTCGACACACATCAGGAAATTACCATTGATTAACGTCCTTTTGAAAACATCCGACGAACAGTACCTTACAACACCATCAGCATAAACACGCTTACTTGCTAGAAAGTCATTTGGTTTCTGGTTATCAAAGCCATGAAGAGCAAAATGGTCTATAGTTGATTTATCCAAAGTCCAATCTGAAGGGTCCGCATTGAAATTTTCTGTTATAATACTCTCGTTGCCATTATTGTTACAAGTTTCATCCAAATTCTCTGAAATATTTTCATCAATTACAAACATTACATGGCATTGATTCAAAAAATTAATCATTCAAGTGGTTACCTATACCTACCATCATTTATAAGCATAGGTGATGCTGATGAAGAAGAATTCTTCTCTTGTACAAGTACGACTTCATTGCCTTTTGTATTATCTACATGTACATCGACCGAACTATTTACCACGTCTATGAGGAAACAGGAAAGAGAGAATGAGTAACAGATACATGCATAAAATTAAAAGTATATAGGTACTAACCTTCTTTAGATTTTCCAAAAAATTCGGATATTGGTTTCACTTTCTTCAAAAAATCTTGTTGTTTTTCATCTTTCTCTTTTCGAAGCTTTTTATATGCAGCACCCGACAGTCGGTGTCGGCTGCTCATTTTCAAGGAAAAAATTATCACCGTAAATTATGTAAAAGCACAAAAATAATAACAGAATCGAGAATCGAAGATTGGCATCATATTAGCAAGTAGCTACTGTGTATTGAATAGCTGCATACTGATACTGTACAAAAACGTCTATAACGTCTTTGGTGCTGTGCAAGTTACAACACGCATATACTTACCAACGCTAAGATTTCCAACGCTCAGATTGACGGATGCGTATGCGCATGCGCTCGATCTTCGATTAAAATTATTTTTATTCCTTCAAGGAACGAAAAAAAAAATTGCCCGCCTTTTGCCGCCCCTAAAATTTTGCCGCCCTGGGCAGCTGCCCACTCTGCCCATGCCTAAATCCGCCTCTGCGCTGCCGTTTGTTGCGTTAGCGATAGCACCATGTGAAGTCAAAGGGATAGAGCTCAGTAAAATTCTCACTTTGGCTATAAAAGTGAGGCTACTGAGCTGATTCTTAACCGCAACTTGAGGAATAGTGCAATGGACTACAAAGTCTGAGCACTCGGCGCATACAGCGCCACCGTACACAAGTGTATGTGTTAGCGATACTAGCCTCGTGTCTCACAATATTCAGTAGCATGAGCAACCAACACACTGTACATCACCAGTCATTCAGATGCTGACGGTAGCTTGTTCTAGGAGATGCTAGCCACGTGCCTCGCAATGTTCAGTAAACAAGGCAGGAACTAGACGCAATACAGCTCCAATCATTCAGATACTGAAGGTAACTTATTCTGGGAAATACTAGCCGCATGTCTCACAACGTTCAGTAGACAAGGCATGAGCAACGCACATTACAGTTCCCAGTTATTCAGATACTGGCGGTAACTTGTTCTGGGAGTGTCATGCCTTGTTTCCGAAAACTGATGGGGGCAAGCACGCTATCTACCCACCTAAATTGGAACGGCGGTCGCTTTGTTCGCTAGGATGTTGCGGGGAGATGAAACCTGTTCATTAGCCTGCCTTGGAAACTGAATCTGCGTCTCAAGGCTACGATACCATTTAGTCATATAGTCCACATAAGTTAACCCAGATAAGAGGGAAAAAATCATAGAAAGCTGAAATTTGGCACATTGGTTTAATTAAGTGTCCTGAACAACGTACTAAAAGTCCCAACGAATCCGGTGCTGGCGTCGTCCCCTAGGGGGCAAAAATGGGGGCGTAAAACAGTTTTTTGCTTATATCTCGCTAATATTTGAGTTTAGAAAAAAAAAATGTTGAATCAAATGAAATATAGAATGAAAAAATACATAAAAAATGATCCTACACATTTTTACATAGAGTGCGTATTTGTCGAATAAATTAATATCAAACGTTGAGAAGTTTCCTCCATGTGTACGCATATTTAATACAACTTATTGTAATACATGCAATGTAGACTCGCGCATGCATGAATACATTAGTTTCTATTCACTTTGTGAAACAATTTATACGTCTGAGGTCGAAAATGAATTGGACCTTAACTCTGTTTCACGAAAAAAACGTCCGAGTTACCAGTGAAAAATGTAAACAAAATTCACAAGAGTGCTAGTTCGTTTGCGGCAGGACTTCTTCTCAAAAACCCTTGTTCTAGTACTGAAAAGTTCAAAAGAAAATTGAAAAATTTGGCTTTTTTAAAAAGATAGAAGGAAAACTCTAGTTTGAATTATGTTTCCTTGAGTTCTTGCTGGACAATTTTTACTTTATATGTTTCCAAAAAGGTATACGAAAGAAGAAATTTAACTTATGTTCGATTCCCCCCTCCCATGCGGCTGCGCGTCAACATTTTCTGGGAGCGTATCCAGCTGCAAGCTTGGCTTGGTTTGAATCCAGAGGAGTTAAGAGAAAGACGGAAAGTGGATGAACACCTATTCCAACTACCGCAACTGCAGCGCCCGAAAATATTTTAAAAATAATTTTTTGTTCATATAAGAAGGGAACTTGCGGCGAGAAGCGTGGTTGCCGTAAAATGGGACTGACCTGCTCTGGGGCCTGCCCCTGTTCAGATTGTTCAAATTATGAACTGGAACTGAATTTTGAAGAGCCTGAATAATTCAATTTTACTTTTACCTTCATAATTTCTGTATAGTACTTATAGCCAATGCTGTATGTATTTTCGAAATTTTTTCAATTTAATTCTGATTTATGTATGGAGTGGTAGTAATTTGACGTTTCAGGCAGTGCGGAGGGGGGGGGATTCTCTTTATTCCAGCACTGGTGCGAGTATTTGGAATAAGTCTCCTCGGATGCGTACAAGTCTACGTCGCATCGATTATAATAAGTTGTATTAAATGTATACATGGAGGAAAAATCTTATTAACTTACTCAACAAAAACGCACTCTACGTAAAAATGTGTAGGATAATTTTTTGCGTATTTTTCCATTCTCTATTACATTTGATTGAACTTTTTTTTTCTAAACTCAAATATTCGCGAGATATATAAGCCAAAATCTGTTTTATGCCCCCATCTTTGCCCCGTAGAGGACGACGCCGGCACCGGATTCGTTGGGACTTTTAGTATGTTATTCAGGACACTTAATTAGACCAATGGGCCAAATTTCAGTTTTCTATGATTTTTTCCCTAGTTTGAACCTAATTTATGTGGACTAATAAGGCAACGTTAGATTTACGTAGGTTGTTCAAAAAGTCTGTCACAAAATACCATAACTCGAAAAGTTTTTATTCAAAAGTTACAAAAATTTAAAGGCCTTAAATGTAGTCCCCTTCCTTCGAAATGATCTTGGTCCAACGGTCGGGCAACTTCTGAATTCCGAGTAATCGTCGATTTCTGTTGAGTCCTCTGATCTCTCGGCTCACTGCACCACTCAGTCCATTCAAGTCCACAAAACGTGTTCCACGAAGGTTTTCCTTCAGCTTCGGAAATAAGTCAAAGTCGCAGGGGCTTATATCGGGACTCTACGGGGGGTGGTCCAAGACCTCCCATCCCCAGCTGTTGAATAAATTTATGACAGGACTCGCGACATGAGGTCTCGCATTATCATGCAGGATAATGACGCCGCGCGAGAGCAGCTCCGGGCGTTACTTTCGGAATTTTGACCGTAAAAATTTCCGGAGGAATTCGATCTAACCGTCATACGCCTTGTCCTCTTCCATTGCCATGCTCACAACCATCTGGTTAGTGTATTTGTTGGGCGAATTTGGTGTGGAGGGTCTGCCAGGACGGGGAGCGATTTCAGTACGCCTTCTTCCCTCTCTGAACCTCCTACACCATTTCGAAACTGCGGTACGATGCATAGCATGTTCACCACCAACTTCAAATAAAACGGCATAAATTTCAGGTGCTTTTTTACCTCGTAAAAATTCGAATTTTATAAACGCACGTTGTTCGAGAATAGTCAAGCGAGCCGAAGTATTTTCAGAACCCATCGCGAAACGTTATAAAAACGACGTCATTCAACACACCGCATCGAAACACATACTAATATGTGCACAAGACGTCAGACTAGATCCTCGAAACAAAATCATCGCCGTAGGTCAAATAGTTCCTGAGAGAGAGCGTTTTGTGACCGACTTTCTGAACAACCCTCGTAAATGAGGGAGGAAAAAGAGAAAATGTCCCGGGGAGTTCAGCTGACAGCGTGCTTCAAAAACTGAGGCTAAAAAGACGGAAAAGAGTGAAGAAACACAGGAGGATGACTTCAGTGATTTGCATTTTGGCGTATTTCGTGTGCAGAGAAAGTAGCAAACACACTCAAGTATCCTTTGAGTATAAATCTCCTGGAGGGATAGAAACCATGTGCCCAATCCGATTGCTAGCTCTTCAGGAGATTTATACTCAAAGCAAGTATCAGAGTCACCAAAAGGAAGGGTTATTCTTGAAGGTACCAATGCTCAGTAATTGGTTATCAGTCAGGGGCTGTATACAAATGAAAGTGTAACTGGTTTTACTATTTTATGTGATTATTTTCTTCGATATGCCCGATTTTAACACCTCTGTCAAGTATCTTCATTGAGGCATCTCGACCTGATACATTTTCTCCTGATGGCACCTCTACCTGATTTATTTTCTCCTGACTGGATAGCTGCTGCAAATGCTCACAACCAACTGGATGCGTATAAGTTTGCGATTCCATTTTTGCAAGGTATACATACATGCAACCTGGAAACCGATCATTCCAAGAGCTCCATGCGGTAGATGTATGTGGCGCGGCTCACATTCTCTATTCCCGGTTCAAATGTACAAACTTCTGTGGAAAACTGAACCATAAGGGTGCTGGGAGGCAGGAAGTGAAACAAAAAAAAAAAGGAAAGTTATATATAAGAATTTTAAATCATATCGTATTCATATTGAAGTATTATGTCATTTTTATCGCGCAGCGAGTACATCGT
Organism: Acanthococcus lagerstroemiae; assembly: GCA_031841125.1. Taxonomy (NCBI): domain Eukaryota; kingdom Metazoa; phylum Arthropoda; class Insecta; order Hemiptera; family Eriococcidae; genus Acanthococcus; species Acanthococcus lagerstroemiae. Next base: position 45,534,098 of record CM063113.1, read on the forward strand.
AAACGCGATGATAAAAGCCATCACTCAGGGGATATTGTATTTTTTAAACCGTTTAAATAGCTCGCTATATGGTTATGAAATCGTCGTTCGGTGGGTATTATTGAGTACGGAAAAAATATATACATTTTAACATTCGGTCCTGTCAAAGGTATTTACCACCCTCGTTTTTTTATGGTATTATATTTTTACATATATATACCATTTCCATATTGCGTTTCTATTTTTCTCTCGCATTGTGACTTCATTTTTTTCTCTTTCCTGTTTGTTTCACTGTATATCGTATACCTAAGCTGTGACTGAATTTCTACTCCAGTTTTGCTATAGTTCAATGGTTTTTTTTTTTGTTTTTTTTTTGTTTTTTTTGTTTTATTTTTTCTTCGAATTACATCCGATAGTCATTTGCGTTCGACGAACGAACTGGCAGAATGAAATACTTACACACGAGCCTATACATTAGCAGCTTTGAAATATGTCCTTCGTCGAAGACTCTTCGATCGGTAAATGTCGACCGCTAACGCGGTCTATAATCAAAGTCCAATTAGATGGCGTCGATAATGGAGCCGACTAGTTACCCGCGGACGAAGGCGAAAGAGAGAGAAAGAACGCTCACGAATTGGGATTAATCTTTAATGACACAGTCTTGAAGACCTGGCTGGGCTTGGCGAACCAAGAGCCGATCGTCCCCGCCGCAAATGTGGCCGCTCGGCTTATCCGCGTTCGAAATATTTACCAAGTCTGGCATTCAGATATACAATTTCACCGTAATGAGCCGGGTCGATGGATCGAATTATATTTCCCGTTTTGATTTAATAGATAGGTGCACCGTCGAATAGCGTTTGAGAGTGTCGCGCATGTGTGGAATACACGAGGCAAAATCGAATGCGATTACAACGATAGCTCGATGTATATGACTCTTTGATTGTCTTTGTATGTTAGTCGAAAATACATGACTGATTGATGTCCTAAAAGTTCGTAGGACATTTCAATGCGGACGTATTGAGCTTGCAAATAAACAAGGTGTTACAGTACCATGTTCCCACAGAGTACCCAGTAGAAGTACAACACGTGTTGATTGCAGGCACGATGTGTTGTCTAGTCTGCGCGTGGCAGGAACCTAGATACTGAGTGCTAACGATTAACCTAGTTAAGAGCAGGGCTGTTCGTAACGAATACCAGAATAATACACACGGAAAACCGATTCATTGTGATTCGTTCATGACATTGTGAGAGAAACGTCCAAAAACTCGAGCGAATCCAGGAGCAAATGAATCAGTTTTTCAGACTTCTAAAACGTATGAATCCGTTTGGAGAAAGTTTGAGCAAAACATGGGAACAAAAAGAAAACAGGATAGGAAACAGGGTGGAGAGCTGCTGACCAGAACAAAAACTAGACAAGCAGCTACGCTACTCGAAGAGGGTCGGCTGTGCCTTCACTATCAAATCTTCGAACTGTGAAGCTGCAGACTGCAGACACGCAACACAGATCAAGATAAAAGCAACTTTCTCTGAAGGAACTGCCTACAAATTAACAAATAATGACTCTCAAATTTGAATGAAACTGATTCGTGATGCTAGAAAACGTTCTTCTGATCTTTTACATACATATTATTTAGGTATGTCATTCAACCAATTGAGGTAGAATCTTAGAAAATTGTAATTCATCATCCGCTAAAGACAAGAGAAGAATTTTATTTCAATTTAAATAAAGTTTACAATTATGTTGAAGATAAGAAATGATAAAGTAAAAAATGTGTCATCCTGCGAGTTATCCGGATTGCACTGAACTATCCTGTAAGGTAATCAGAATTAAGCTGATCAGCTGATGCCATGCAGTGAACAGTACCGGTTATGTATCGGCATTGTTCACTACTCGGTTATCTGATTACAGTTACATTTCCTGACAGCGTTACTACATCCCATATTCCCACAATCACCACAGAGAGGAGCGCCGTTGTGTTCTCTTCAGGTGAAGTCAGCCACAACACTAAAACTTCATCCCTCGAAACCTGAAACAGAATACGAAAATGAGACATTAATTCTTTCATCATACTTATGAGGCATGTAATTTACATCCTGTTATTCTCAGATCAATAAACACTACCAAAATCCGCGCATCTGAAATGATGCACCTTTGAACTGAACTGTGACTGAATTGAGAAGAAAAGAAGAACAAGCACACCGAAAATTATCACTAATACTATCAAAACTTGTCAACAATTCAATACACGCACCTGATGTAGCAACTCACACAGTGCGAAAGAAGCTTCGCTTCTGTCGGATATCCCCCAATCTCACACTTTTTCTTTCTTTTTCTTTTTTTCAATTGAAGCCTTCCTTCTTCCCGGCCACGTTTAGTGGCTCTCATCACGGCTAAGAGAGTATAACAACCACAAGTTGACAGAAAAATACAAAATCCTACACACAGAAAACAACACAAGAAAAATAAAATTAAAGAAACAACTAGAGATAATAAAGGCAAAAACAAAACATAACACTCACTGATTGGACGGACTACACAACCACACACAACCAATAGGAACACACCAAATAGGTTTTACCATAATTATGGTACTGCACACCACTATAAGTACATGACGATAAAGAGAAAAGTGTTAGGCACTGATGATGGCATAGCAGCCGAAAGCGCTCTGGACTACAGAAGGAAGAAATTGTGAATTAGCACACTCTAAATATAGAGTATAAAAGAGTCTGAATTTTAAACAAAAGCCATCTGTCAAATCTTTTGGGGAAGCTCACACTCTTTCCTTTGGTAAGTCTCTGTTACTTGCTGTTTGTTGCTTTTCGATTTTTTGTTAGTCTGGGCTGTTCATTAATTTCGGGTAACTTTCGTTTCCTAGTATTTCTCTCGTATCCACTCACTCGAGTGCCATTGTGAGGACGAGAAAAAGAAGATCCAAGTACCCAAACGAGAAGGGGTGAAAAGATTCAATTCTCTGGCATTTTAAATTGCCCGTTCCGGCATTATTTCCTGGATCTGCCACTGGTTGCCTTTCTCGTGTCTTCACCTTGTTGTAATCGAAAGATTCATGTAACATGTAGCTAGTGTTGAATATCTTTCTTTTTATAAGCGCGAATTCAAGAACGCCGTTATTCCTCTTCAAGCCGAAACCTGTGGACATTTTCAATTCAATTCATTAGAGGGAAAGATAAGCTCATTTCAAGGCGTAAAAGTATAGGTGAGAGGGGAAGGTATTGCGGCCAAAGAAATTTCTCTTGGAGCTTTGCGGCTAACCTCAGGCGCATATGATGCGCCCTTCTTTTTCCAGTATTGTAGCTCGAAGCTCAGGTGGTATGCCACAGTTGCAAAATGAAGAACCGGGATCGACTGACACGGCGCCATGTGATCTTCTCAGCAGGGGCGGATTGGCTTTATCAATTTCCGGGAAATTCAACAGTAGACTGGTTCATTATAAAGTTTTGGTTTGCTGCAGTGGCTGAGAGAATGGGAGGAAGCAGAGGTGGAATGGTGGAGTGGTAACAGGGTGTCTACTGGGCAAGAAAAGCAAGTAAATAGCAAAAAATTTTGAATGAGGGCAAGAAAGTTGAAAAAAGCAAGAAAATGGCAAAATAAATTTTTTTTCAAGTGCCACTGGCCAGACAGTTAATATTCAAAAAAACTACAAAAATGCTTACAAGATGATTTTCTAAAAGCAAAGATGCTCTTTTTACTAACAATTGCTGAAGAGTGTTACCCATTTCTTTTGAAATTCCAGTTAAATAATGCACTCTTCCCATTTTTATATGGTGACATGTATAATTTCGTCAGAATAATTGATAAAAAGTTCATGAAATAAGTAGTTTTAAAAATTGATTTTCAAATGATAATTTGAAAGATTTGAACCACGTTGACATTGGTTTTGGAGCAACAGAGGCCATCAAAGGAAAAACAGTTGTATATGTTTTAAAATTCAAAACTGAATGTCGTAATTTTTTGAAGGTAATGTTTAAGCAGCTTGTGGCTGAGTGTCCTGTGACAAATGAAGTTGTCTGAGGGGCATCAGCAATGAATCCAGATGTGATCACTGGGAGTCTTGAGAGGAGTGAGCGTCGTATTACTAAACTTCGATCAAGTTTTTTTTCCACTGGTTCAGTTTGTGAAGCATCACTAGCTGATCGTATTAACACATTGAACGCCATGCATAATTTTAAAACTTTTATCCTAGGCCAAAAGAATTTTTCAAATTTTTACGTAATTTGGTGTTGGTCACCATTGATTAACGTGGCCCTGCGAGAAAGTGATGTGATTGACCAACTTCGCGCTGAATGTGTTAAAAGAGAGTATTTGAACCTTTGTGAAGATAATACAGTTATTGACTATCTGAAAACATTTAATTCATCTTACAAGCTGGATAAATATTTGTTAAGAATTGACGAGTTCCATTCTCTATCAAAGGAATTCACCAGTTTTATGAAAATTGTATTTATTCTTTTTCCAAGTAATTCAGCTGTTGAAAGATGCTTTTCTGTGAATAAGGAATGCTTGGTGGAGAATTTAACTGAGGAGTCCCATGTTGCACAACGCGTTGTATATGAATCACTTAAGGAAGAGAACAATTTTGATCTGAAAACTTTGAACGTCTTAACATCCATGATTCAGTGTGTTCAAAATGTCTCAAGCAAAAGAAATAAAAGTTTGAAAAGAAAACTAATACAGAAAGAAAGTGAAGTAGATGAAAAAAAGAAACTAAGCCAGAGGTTATCTCTTCTACTCGTAAAAGCCAGAAACAAAAATTGGAAGAACAAAAAGAAGAAATGAAAATGCTACAGAGTAATATAGCTCTCTTAGAAAAGAAGCTATAGAAGTAAATTTTAAGATAATTATTGATGTTTGTCGTATTCATTACCAACTATGAATTAGTTTCTTTTTATTAGGTATGTTTGTTTAAAAAAAAAAAAATCATTTGTGGTAGGTATATTTGATAATGGAAATTCCTGTAATATCTTGAGTTGGTTATTTTTATTTATAAGTATTATTAATTTTTGGTAATTTTAAAGAAGGAACAGAAGTTTCTTTTCTTTGGTTATTACTTACCTATGTACGAGTATAAGGAAAATTTTTCTGACACAGAAGTTTGTTATTTACATTTATATATCTAATTTTAATTTTAACTGTAGGGGTCTTGCCAGTAACGAAAGAGTGTATGAGTTTGAGAGAAATATAGAAAAAATTAAGTAGGATGTAATTGGGCTATTAGAGGTAAGAAAATTTGGGGAAATGTTTCTGGTCAAGAAACCAGGGTATATCTTCTACCACATGGGTCAAACCAAAGGCTATCGGGGGGTAGGCTTTTACATCAAATCCAAATGGATGAAGGAAATAGAGGACATCAAAGGAATATCAGAAAGAATCTGTTTATTGAAATTGAAGTTGGGGAAAAACACAAAGGCTCTGATAATAACGGTGTATGCCCCGACCCTGGGATCCGATGAAGAGGAACTAAACAAATTTTACGAAGACTTGGAAGAAACTCTAAACAGTCATAAGGAACACTACAACTTCCTAATGGGAGATTGGAATTCAATTATAGGGTCCCGGGAGGGGGGCCCAGAAAATATTGGAGAGTTTGGTCTTGGGGTTCGAAATTTGAATGGGGAAAAACTTTTGGACTTCTGTATGAGAAACAACCTTAAAGTGGCAAACACATTTTTCCGAAAAACTAAAAAACTGAAGTGGACTTGGCAATCCCCAGGGGGGAAATACAAAAACGAAATTGATCATATCTTAGTTAACGACATGTCAGTGGTAGAAAACGTGGCGGCTCTGCCGGGTTTCCGTTTTAGTTCGGATCATAGACTTTGCAGAGCTGTGATAGGTTTCCCGAAGAGAGCCAAGTATCACAATCACAGACCAAAGCCCCGGGGCGTTAAAATCATCCCACCCGATGCCTGGCAAGAAGCAAGAAAAGAGTTGAGAAAACGGCTGGAAAATACGAACAAGGTATGGCAAGAACACACGTTACAGGAAGTATACGAAAAGCTTGTGGAAGGAATTCAGGAGGTTACAAACCAGTTTGGGAAACTCAGGCCGATGGTGCGGACAGATGACAAGCTGTCAAAGGACACCAAGATACTCATAGAAGAAAGAGATACACTAGAGAGAAAAGACCAGAAGACAGTAAAGGAAAAGATCGAACTGCTTGTACTGAGGAAAAGGGTTAAGACGGAGATAAGGAAAGACGTAAGGAACTACGATAGCAAACAGATCGAGAGCATCTTGGCCGAAAGCAAATCAACGAAAAAAGTAAACAAAGCCCTTTTCACAGATAGAAAGCTAATCCCTAGCTTACGCAATGCAGAAGGAGAGAGGATTTCTGACCGCAAAAGCATAATAAAAACACCCACAGATTTCTTTAAAGAACTATATGGGAAAAAAGGAGGGGACGAAGGGTTGGAAGGGGACGGGGGAGTTGTTGTTAACTCCAACGAAATGCCAAAAATACTTCAGGCTGAAGTGGGAAAAGCAATATACTCGAGCAAGGTGGACAAAGCAGTAGGTCCAGATGGGATTGACAATGGGACCCTAAAGTCTTTTGCGGAAGAACTGATTCCTGTCTTAACGAAACTATTCAGCAGAATTCTGGAGAAGGAAACCACCCCATTACAATGGAGGGAGGCAAAAATAATTTTGCTATTCAAAAAGGGGAAAAAAGAAGAAATTAAAAACTACAGGCCTATTAGTCTTACTTCAAATTTGGGAAAATTGTTCATGAAAATTTTAAAAGATAGACTCTACCTGCAGCTCGATTGGCACCAACCAAGGGAGCAAGCCGGGTTCAGAAGGAATCACTCCACGATAGACCAAATCTTCATTTTGAACCAAATTAATGAAAAAGCAAAAGAATACAATTTCGATATTTACTTTCTTTTAATAGACTTCTCAAAGGCTTTCGACTCGGTAGACCACAGATATCTCTGGAAGGCGCTGAAGGCACAGGGGATAGGACAAACAGAAATAAATATAATTAAAAATGTTTATGACGGTACCTCAGCATATGTAGAATTGGACAAACGTGGGGAAAACTTCAATATTGAGAGGGGAGTCAGACAAGGAGACCCATTGTCACCAAATCTGTTTAACTGTGTCTTAGAGGAAGCAATGCGGCAAATGAAATGGGAAGGGACGGGGCTGAGAATAGATGGGGAATTTATAAACAACCTGAGATTTTCCGATGACGTGGTGTTGATTGCGAAGGATGTGACAGAGTTAGTGAACAACGCAAACGAATTTATCAATGCATGTAAACAAGCTGGATTAGAAATTAATATGGACAAAACGAAAGTACTATCAAATGCGTGCGAAGTTGAATTTCGTTAATGGGAGAAAAGATCGAGTGGGTAACCGAGGTCAAGTACCTGGGACAAATTCTATCGTTCAAGGGGGCCAGAGAGCGAGAAATCTCATGAAGAATTCAAAACGGGTGGGGAAAATACTGGAGCCTGAAAAACATATTTAAAGGCAAACTTCCAGTTTCGACGAAAGCGGAAGTCTGGCGGAGCTGTATCCTACCAACAATGACATACGGTGCGCAGACATGGGCGCTAACTAAAGCTAATGTAAGCAGGTTGCGAACCACCCAAAGGGCGATGGAACGCAGTATTCTGGGAATCAGAAGGAAAGATAAAGTGGAAATATCCACGATAAGGACCAAAACTAGACTGACGGATATCGGGGAGGAGGTGAAAAAATGTAAATGGAGGTACGGAGGTCACATTTTAAGACAGGAGGGGAGATGGGAAAGGAAAATAGAGGGATGGAATCCATACGACCATAAAAGGGAAAGAGGAAGGCCAATCACCCGATGGCGGGACGAATTCCGAAAGGAACTCGGACCTATGTGGAGGAGATGTACTCTGAACAGAAAAAAATGGAGGGAGATAGGGGAGGCATATGCCCAGAAATGGGCGGGTAAAGCACTGGAAAATAGGTGGGAGGAGTTTGGTACCACTCCCGACCCGCGACGCGGGCCGACGCATGTAGAGTGAAGGTAACGATGTATAGATACCCAAAATAAACGCTGCTATTACTATTACTATCTAATTTTAAGGTAAAAACTGAAGTTACTTTTTGTTAGTCATTACTCATTACTTACCGAAGGAAAATTCTTATAAATATGGAAGTTGGTCATTTTCATTTATATTTCATCAGTAATCTTAAGTAAGAAACAGAAGTTACTTTTTGTGAGTCATTACTTACCTATCAAAGGAAAACTCTTATAAGTACGGGAGTTCTTTATTAGGTATATTTTCATTTATATTTCTTTCAGTTTTTTTATAAGGAGTAGCAGTTATTTCTTGTTACATTAATTACTTATAATACCTAACTAATTTAAATAAGCTACAGTTCATTCATTCATAGGTTTATGTATTACTTTATGGAAATCAGAAAATATAAAATACGATTTTTCCGTGTAGGGGAATATAACGAAATATGTAGAGAAAATACTAAGCCGTATTTTCTTAACATATTCAGAGAATTTTGTTCGAATCTTCCACATGCATTTTTTTAGAGCGTGGGGAGGGGGGTGTATCGACATATGAGGTAAGAAATTTTTGAAACATAGGGTAAGAAAAGGCAAGAAATTCGAGTTTTCACTTTCAGTGCAGGCACCCTGGGTAAGAAAAGTAGAAATTTGGGCCGATACAACAGCATTTTCCCGATGGATTTTTAGGTTCCAATCCACCTCTGCTCGTTAGGCGATGTCTGACTTCGAGGAAACCGTTTCATTGCTCAGATCTTGTTCCGCAAATGAGTGCGCCGAGTATATTCCATCAATCAATGGTACCATTTCGTGTATTGCATTGTTAGGCTGATCTGTCGTCGGAACAAACAAAAAGGATGTGATACGGTGTGAAGACATTCTAATTGTCGCGTACACATTAACGATGCTTCGATGGGTTAAGTCAAAATGAACATAACGTGGGAACCGTGCAGAGTAAACCAGTATAGCGTGTAAGTCTTTGCCCTCGATCATTGGCAAAATATGATATTCGACTCATCATCGCGAAAAAGTAAACAAAGTATTAAAAGAAAACCCGCATAGCAGCTTGGCCGAAAAAATTAAAAAAGGTCTAACCGAGCGATCATTCTGAATATTTAATTAGAAACGGTTTAATAGCTTTTCTCGTCGCAGCGTATACTCGGGGGTTGATTAGAACCCTTTTTTTTTCTGCTCTCAGTTCTTCTTCGTCTTCCTTTTTTTAATCAATAGTCATGATCTGAATTACTAATTACGCCTCTCGGTATCTCGGTTCTCGATGCCATTCTTTCAAACTGTTTGTACTGTGTATAACGGTTGATTCTTTTTCGCCAGAACAGCGCGGTCTAATTTATTCAACGTGTTCGTATATATGTACGAACTAGATACGTAGGTATATTCGTAATACACCGACGTCGATACGTGCATATTAAATAGGAAACACATGGAAGCAGGAAATTAGGTCTAAGGATTAAGTTTTATTAAATATTCACAATATTCGACGGTATCCTATATTATGCTGCACCATAGTATATTGTTTAATAACAGGTTTGTTATATTTATTAGCGATGGATGAGTTTCCCAGCACATCATACGCGTCGAAGGTTTCCGTTCGGTGGGTCGGTTGCTCGAGATGAAGCGAAATGAAGGCCTCCTTGTCTTTTCTCTTACAATTATAAGTTAGGTGTGTACCTCGAGGTCCACGCACAGGTTGCGAAATGAGGAAAGGGTAGATTAGAACAAGGAGAAAATTGTGCATCTATACCGATCGAAGCTGGAAGGTTTGTGTGTGAAAAACGATCGGTTATTGAACTACTTTGACGCTCTCGTCTTAATTTATTCGCGAGCTTAATTATTCGGGACATATCTTTTAGATTCGTTAACTTATTTCTATCGACGAAATCGTTTGAAGTTGCCGCGCGTAGTCTGGGTACATACCTATGCCTGCCTACCCATACCGGTACCTTGTTTACAAAATACCTGGCGTATATGTAGATAGAAAAAAAAAAGTTATCGACTGCGCGGGACAGTCGCGACCGCGGTGATTTGTAACGAATTTTGGCGATTTAATTTGAAATATACTCATAGAATTTGGTTGCAGCGCGTGGTGACATTGTTAGGCTGAGTGGGAAGCGAGCCAGCTGGGTCCACATTCTTGCCAAGCTCGGCCATGAGTGACAATCGGTGTCAATTTGGATTTGCTGTATTACAGCGCGTGCTAGGACTTCAAAATGATTCCGTCTTTGAGTAATAAAAAATCAAATGCAGTAAATGTCGAATACAAACGAGGAGCGCACTTCCAAAATGACCTAACACAAAATTATGATTTCATGAGTTTTTGTTTTCAACACGCTGTCTTGCCGCGTTAGGTACATACAGCATATACTTTGCAAAAACAAAATGACAAATTTTTCTTGAAGGTTGAACTTATTGATTACCTACGATTAGAATTCCGTTACCTACTTTACTGTTTTGCTTATAAAGTGTTTTGTTTGTTCTCCTCAAAACTAAAATTTTGCAGTTAGGTCACTTTGGAAGTGAGCTCCTCAAACGTACTTGAAGAGCTGGTCATACTATCACCCTCCCCCGATTGATCAGAGTGAAGTAAAAGCCGCGCAGTTTTATTGCCTCTTAAGGGCCACCTTCATTGACCACGGCCACACACACGTAACACATACTCTGTTGTGTATACCACCACCGCTACTGCAGTTATTTGCTGATATTCAGAAAATTGTAGATTGCTACCACCACGATGAAATTTGACATTTACTACCTTTAACACTTACTAAATTGGGTGACTGCCTATCTTCTCTGCCTTGGCTTAGAGACATAGTGGAATCTCTCGACAATCGCCTTGAACCCGAGTATTAGACTACTGATCTCGATGCCACAAACCTCTCAGTCTGTTTCGTTATACGCTGATACAACGAGATCGTTGCATGTCAAGTATTTTTAGTGAACTGACACAGGGCCGGCTGTAAGTGACAATTGACAATTTATTTCTTTACGTAATACAGGGGCCACAATTACGGGATTTTACATGTTACAAGATACAAGAAAAGGAAATTAATGCATAGATATGCACAATTTATGAGTAATTGCGTGTAGATGTTGACTTTTTGAAGGTGGTGGATTAGTAGGTCGGGTGTTACGATTTGGAAAAGATTTTTGAGTGTATGGGGATTGGGGAGATGGAAGCGTAGAGATTGGGCACTCCAGTAGGAGGTGTGAAATTGTGAGTGGATAATGACATTGTGAGCCTATCGGAGGAGGTGATTTGTTGAGGAATTTGTGAGTACGACGAATGTGGCCAGTGAGTAGTCGGATGAGAATGACATCGTGTCTGCGATGACCGGTGGAGCGGATGACTGTTGCTGAGGTGTCGAAGATGGATCGAAGTTGACGTGTGGGATGTTGAGCTTGCCAGTATTGAGACCATCCATTCTGCTGCGATGGCTGTGTGGATGAGGTGAGTTGCTTCTGGGTTGGTCAGCGTTGAAGATGGAAGTCAGAGAGTTTCTAGGGCAGTTTTCAGTCTGGGTGCAAAGCGTTTCCGATTGTAGGTTCTGTGGCGGTTGATTTCCTCCAATTGAAATAGCGTTTGTGTGGATTTGTTCATGCGGATACTGAAGCGAAGGAAAAGTAGTTGCCTGCGAAGGTCTGGTGGAAGTTCGTTGCAGAGAAAATAGAGATTGAAGCAGGCTGTGGTGGGGAAGGCACCACTGGCCAGGCATAGTGCTCGATGGTGAATGGCGTTCAGTTTGTTTAAATCCGTTTTGGTTGCTGCTGAGTAGATGGCAAGTCCGTAGTCGCATCTTGAACGGATAAGTGAACGATAGATGCGTAGTAGAGATGTTGTGTCGGCGCCGTAGGATGTGTGCTAGTTTTTTGAGAAGGTTGAGACGTGAGTAGTAGGATTTCTTGAGTTCTGTAATGTGATGTCTGAAGTAAGTGATTGATCGAAGTGAAGTCCGAGATATTTGATTGTAGGTGGAGTGGGAAGAAAAGTTCCATTTAAAATGATGCTGATGGAGTGTTGATAGGTGTGTGCTTTGCAGAAGTGTATGGCGTTAGTTTTTGTAGCTGAAAATTCTAGGCCGTGGCGTGAAGTCCAGGACGCGAGTTTGTTTACTGTTTCTTGGAGCTGACGTGTTCCTTTTTGCGGCGATGTGCTGGAAATGAAAATGGGTAGGTCATCTGCGAAGAGAGCTGATTTTACGGGTGTTGCTGTTTCTTCACAAATGCTGTTGAAATCTATGTTAAAGAGTGTGGGACTTAGAACGGAACCTTGAAGAACTCCATTGTCTAGTGTTCGACTTGAGGAGATGGTGTGACCAAGACGAATTTTGCTGCTTTGATTGATGAGGAACTGCTGGATAAAGAGAAGTATACGGCCTTTGATATCCCATTTGTATAGTTGTTCGGTGATTTGTATTTTCCAGATGGTGGCAACGGCTTTTTGTAGATCGAAGAAGACGACTAATACACGATGGTGACGGGAGAAGGCTTCGAAGATGAAGCTGGAAAGGAAGGCAAGTTGTTCTTCTGTTGATCGGCTGGGTTGAAATCCAGCTTAGGAGGCATTAGTTTTTCTGTGGAAAGAATGCGTTGGAGCCGTGCGTTAACTATTTTTTCTAGGAGCTTGCAGAGTGCGAAGGGTCTGTAGCTGTAGATGAGGTATGGAGGCTTGTGTGGTTTGAGAAGTGGTATGATGATTGCGTGTCGCCATGCTTGAGAAAATTGTCCAGTGTTCCAGATGGTGTTGAAGAGGCGAAGAATGAAGAATTCCAGTTGGGGTGTGCGTTTTTGATCATCAGAATGTGGATTTCGTCTGGTTCCTGGACTTGCTGATTTGGTGCGTCGAATGGCTGATTGTAGTTCTTCGTAGGTGAGTTGTTGGTTGTAAGTGTCTTCGGCGTTATCTGGTGACTGGGGCTATTGAACGATTTGAAGCCTTTGCGAAAGAATCAACAAAGGACTCGGCTATGTCTGTAGACGATGTAGAGGGTTGCTGATCTACTGATATGACGGCGGTGGGGATGTGGAATGTTCGTTTCTTTTCTATTGCCCATATTTTGTTCCATATTTCGGCAGGTGGAGTATTTTTGGTGATACTTGAGACGTATAGCTGCCATGAGTGCTTTTTGGCTGTTTTGAATTCCAATTTGGCTTTGGCTCTCATTTTTTTGAAGTATATGTAATTTTCTGGCGTGGAGTGTCTTCTAAGTTTTCGTAGTGCGTTTTTTCTGTTTTGGAGGGCGATGGAGCAAGCTGCGTTCCACTAAGGAACAGGTATTCTGTGTGTGACTGTGCTACGAGGAGTAGGATGAGTTGGATGTGGTGTGCATTTGTGTGATATGTCCAGGAGTGTTGTGGTGATAAATTGGGTTGCTTCTTCTGGATTTGTGATTGGAGGAGTGATGATTGAAGCGCTTGTTTTACAGTAGAGTTTTCAGTCTATTTTCCGCTGGTTCAGCTTGTGGTTCTGGTTGGGTGGATTTTGTAGTGATTCAACGATGATCGGGATATGGTCGCGTCCAGCCATATGTGGGTGATACTGGACGACTAGTTGGCTGCTTAGTTGTGCGGTGCTGATAATGAGATCTAAGAGGGACTAGGTGCGATAAGTGAAGTTGAAGTGCGTGTCTCGGTGGTTGAGGAGGGTGAGATTGAGTGTGTCTAATATTTCGTGCAGTATTTGGCCTCTAGTGTTGGTGGTGTTGCTAAGGTGAGGAGAGTTGAAGTCTCCAGTTAGTAGAAATGTGTGTGGAAGCTGTTACAGGAGCGCTTCGAGATCCGCTTGTGCGAGTGGAATGTTGGGAGGAAGATAGATGTTGCAGACGGTGAGACCTTTACTATAGTAATTCATATTCCTCTGGACTGATTCCCAGGTGACAGCTATTTCTTCGAATGCAATGGACAAAATACATAAAACAAATAATGTGCATCAGCTCTAGTTCGAGTGTGAGCTACACTGCACCAAATATATTTAGAGCACCGCCAAGAGTAAATTGCAATAAGAAATAGAGAGGGTAACCATTTAACTACTAACAAATGTGTCCATAACTTGCCAACAAGTCGTCTTTGACTTCCACCAGTTTTTCGTCCAATTCCAAAGCGTATATTCAAGCGTATTATCATTTCACGTTTCAGCCCTTGAAATGAATGTGAGCGTTTTGGAATGCGGACTGGTCAGGTCATTACACTGTAGCATGGACGCTGATGTTTGGATTGGGAATGGGGATTTCTCACCCTTGACTCGTTACAGATACAGGTTTAATCTGCTTGCTTTGGACTTTGAACTACAATCAATAGTTTTAATATACAAATGAATATTTATTTATACGATAGTCAGTAGTATTTTCGATAATTAGAGATAATCGATATTTTTGACTATAACGCTGTACATTGCCACCACTACCATGGTGATCTGCTGCCACTTATAAAACTGCGTGATACACCATCACCGATTTACTATCAATCACAAAACTTGGCTGTACATTGCTACCGCCACTATGGTGATTTGCTACCAAGTCAGCTATAGATTGTCACCACCACTGTGACGATCTGCTGCCAATTAGAAAGCGCAGTGATGTATCATCACTGCTACCATGGTGATTTGCTGCCAATCATAACGCTCTGTTGTACATCACTACCACCGCTGTGGTGATTTGCTACCAACCGGGAATCTGCTTGTAGATCGGCATTCGCCACTGCTACCGCGGAATTTTGCCACCAGTAAGAAAGCTCCGTTGTTCCTCCTCATCGCCTCCCGCCACTACCATGGTGATTTGCTACCAATTATAACGTTCGCTTGCACATCATTATTTCTACCAGAGGGATTTGTTGCCAGTTATGACTCTCTGTTGTACATCTCCACTGCTATTGTGGTGATTTGCTATACATTGGCCAATCAACTATCTGGAATGGAAAGACTACAACTACCGAGGCGCCATTGAACAGTGGCGTTGGCGCTGACGCTGCTAGCAGACTTAAGAAGACGAGTAATTATCACTAATTGATGATTTTTTTTCTGCTTGTTGCAGGTGAGTTGAAGTCAATGTCATTACCAAGATGTGCTTTTCTGCCAACAGGTAAAGAATTTTATGATTGTAAAAGAAGAAGGATGTTCTAAAATGAAATTTGCCAAAAATTCAACTTCTCAGAAAACCGAAAAAACTGATTTTAAAATCTTCCCGTAACCATGCTTGAACAAGAGTAACTCCTTGTATATATTATGCGTAATAGCGATATGGCAACTTATTCGTTTATTTGGGTTGGGCTGCTCTATCAGGCTATACATTCTTGTTCTTCTGGTGCCATATCGGTATTTGGATGTCGTTTCGGCAACCATATTGATCATGTCGTATGTGGTTAACAAGGTGGGGTAACTGAGTAGTTTGCCATTGCTTTCTCTACAGTTTGTTGCGTTTGATTATTTCTTCCTCTATGCTGAAAACTTCTAACTTCTGCATTCGTAGACCGTTTTCTACGAAGACGACGTGACCACTTGATATATTTGCTTGTAGAATATTTGCAGCAGCAGCGGCCACTTCTCCCGTTAGTGTTCAGTTGTGGACATCTTCCCAACTGGAGTGGGCTACGAGCGCTCGATAACATAAGAACCTAAGGCACGAAACGCAGCATTGTCATAACCGTTATTGTATCTCAAAAGTAGTCTGCCAAGACGGCGGCCATTGCGGCATCCGTGAACATTAGTATACCATTTAAAGCGTTTTGCACCGAGCCAGAACTAACCGTGCCGGCTGTCAAATATGGATCAAGGTCCCCAGGTTCTAGTGATATGATGTTAATATTCCCAACTAACGCAGTTTGGGTCGGAATTACATGTGGTTGTGTGCACGAGGGATTTTGGAGCATATTTCCGTATGGCCGGTGCGATACCATTATGTGTTGGGTAAGATTTTGGCAACCTGAATACAGCTGGAGGTTCATAGATCAACTTGTGGGGCGCTTGAGCGACAGTCTTGAGGATTGCGGCCAAAGCTGAAAGGCGGATTCCGATATCTATACAGTCGGACTTGAATTCATACCTGCCCCGGCAGTATCTCTGAAGGGCAGACTGACTCGTTACCAACTGCAACATCTGGTGCTGCAGTATAGGCTGAAAGTGCATCGGCAGTTCGGACGACAATACTCTTAGTATCGTGCAGCCTTCGCGTCTATAATGGCAGAAGCAGCAGCGCTGAGACTTGATGGGGTGGGCGGTTTGATTTCTGGTCGCAGTACAGGTCCGGCAGCCACTCAGTATGGGACGAGCTCGCAGAAGGACCCTATAGTCCAGCCTCTTCAAGAACCGCCACAAGATGTTGGGTAATATCGCAAACAATGGGAGAATGCTTGGCCAGCAGCAGAACAAACATTGCCTTTTCTGTTAGCCCATTTGCATATGAATTGTTTTTTTACATTATCCAGGTGTTTGGGCTAAGGGGTCTGCTTGGCCGAGTGGATAGCGCGATGGTTTCGAAATCCGGAGGTCCCGGGTTTGAGCCCACGTAGCAACTCGCTACATTTCGACCTAGGCCGGTTTTTCGGTAAGAAAGGGAGAAGGCGAAGACAGCCCTAACAGCCTACTCGACGTTTCTGAGGTAATGTTCGAGAGGGCGGATTCCAGTGCTTGAGTTGAGAACAAAATTAGAAAAAGAGAGCGGTGTCTTGGCTGCTTGGATTGCTCTATTTGTCGATGCCAGTTGGTGATAGCGTTGATATGTACAGCCTTGGCTTTCGCGCCTTGTTGTCTTCCGAACACTACTCAGTTGTCTTGTGGGTAGAATCTGGAGGTCGTGCCTGTTCTACCGTATCGGGATCCATAAGTTGTATGTTTCTTATATTCTCAGTTCATCGACCCTAGTAGTCCTTCCGTGTTTCTTGACCCATATCGTCCTCTGCACCTGCTCATTCACTTCTCTACGTTTGGCCACGTAGATTTGTTGCTCCAGTTTTTTACTTTTACGCCGAGACTCGACAAGCAAACGTACAGGTACATTTTTGAGCTCAGTAAGTCCCCTGCAGTGACTCATTAAGCTCGGTGGGTCGGTGATGACCGACTATCCAGCAGAGACGCTCTGTCTTCTCATGTGTATTTCACGATTCAGTTTCATTGCCAACAAACACCGAGACTCAATCCTTCCGCGGAATACAATTCCAGGACGGAGCGGGGCGAGATGATCGTACTCGCTTAATTTCGATTCGAAGGACAAGAAAATATATTTCTCGAAGCCGCAATCGACGAGTTTCGGATGAGACATTCGAAAATGTACGTATGCACGACCGTATAAACTATATAATTCGTAAATAACAGGGTTTGGTAAAATACCGAAACGTGAAAATATACATTTCCTATATAGAAAGTCTCGCTCGGTAGCTCGAGATACGA
Organism: Acanthococcus lagerstroemiae; assembly: GCA_031841125.1. NCBI lineage: Eukaryota > Metazoa > Arthropoda > Insecta > Hemiptera > Eriococcidae > Acanthococcus > Acanthococcus lagerstroemiae. The sequence continues at coordinate 45,551,492 of CM063113.1, forward strand.
ATATTTATGGTGTCTTGCCAGGAAAAGGCTGAGGGATTAGAGTCGCGCACAAAGAGTATAACTAATGTTGCCGTGATTATTCAGGCTTATCGAAGGCGAAGTTTCGCTTTTAATGAAACTCCCGGTCGTTATTAACGTGATTAGAGGTTAGAATTAATAGGATGGACTGACTATACGTATTGATTAGCCGTTTATTTCTTTATTATAATCGAGAGACGAACACGACGAACCGATATGCAGTTCGAGATGGGATAGTGCAGAGGGAAAAAAATCTTGAATACGAAAATTATTTCTTCTGTCCGACATCGGTTGGTCATTCAGTGGTGGCCACAAATTCGTACATTATGTCTACCACTCGTTCTCGAATTTTCATTTTTTTATTCGAACGTTCGGTTTTTATTTCAATAATTCTGTTATTTACTGTTCCGACATAGCGTGGATTACAATAGCTCGTGTTTGAATGTTGTACAGAAAAAAACAACAATTTTTTTCCTCTCCTGAATTTGACTAAAACTACCAGAATTTAGGAAACCCAGTTGGGCTTGGCCCGGGTGTCACCATAACCGAAGATCGGAATGGCTTTGTTCGTTATAATCACAGTTACATATTTTTTTTAATTCAAAGCAGAGATTCCAACGTATTTTCGCCAACCCGCACATATTAGATTTTCAGCAGCTTCGAAACTACACAAAGGGTCGTTCCACATCAAATCGTACTATTTTTAAACCTTAGGTCGTCTGATCTTTTTTTCAAATTTTGTGGACTAGTTACCTCTGTTCCCGAAAACTTTCAAGGACTTTTCATCCATTTCTACCTATTTTTGTTGAGTAGAGGAGGTGGTGAAAATTTTCAAATTTTCAAATTATCAAGTTTGAAGCTTCGTATTTCCAAATTAGATACATAAAAGTGCAATTTGCGCAATTTAGTTGATTATTACGTCACGTTTACTTTCATTATCACCGATTACACTACACAACAGCATAAAAAACAATGTAATGAGATTATATGATTTTAGCTTTATTTTGAATGCTGAATACGATAGCGTTAACCATTTTTCTCGAGAACCTCTCGTTTTCCATATTCAAAATTAAAATTTTGTCAAATTTTTCTTGTTGTAGGTATTCTTTTTTGTCATCCACGAATAGCTACACTGATACTGATAACAATACTGAATACGCTTAGTTATTTGATCAGTGATGATACTAAGATTCGCATTGAAGACAGGAGATGAGAAAGAAAAAAATGAACTATAATCCAAAATTTAACATCGGTATTAAAATGACATCCATCTCGGTTTTCTAGGGAACGGAGGTGGAAAAAGTTTTATTTTCAAATCACCCTCCTTGGAAAACTTCTAGATCCGCAACTGTTCCAGATTATACATTGAAATATACAGGTTTTCTCAACGGACCACATGTTTTTTACCACAGTGGCAAGTTTCCCCGATTAGACGAGTCCACTATAGACAGTTTTCACTGTACCTTTGAAACCGATATAAAGACAAACACCACTGGGATACTTCTACGATTATTTGGGTGTGCCTTGTGCTATTTTTCTAGATTTTTAGAAGGCGGCACTGGTTACCTATGCTGTGTCAGAAATCCAATCTGATACACATTACACACAATAAAATTGTGTATAAAAAAGCAGCTCATAACACTACGCAACAATTTGAGATTTTGTAAAAAAAAAAAAAAAAAGTGACATGAGGATATATGATTCTAAAAGTATTTTCAACGAGGAATTTAAATAATTTCTGAATGCAAGTTTCATAATGTGATTAAATCGTTTCAAAATGAACATTGTAGACGGTAGTGCTGCAGATACTCAAAACAGGAGTAAAACTCAAAACTTATGTGCTTTCGTAATGTTTTTTCTTCTTCGGCCCGAAGGGGGTTTTCCGACCCCCCCCCCCCTTGGATCCGCCACGGATCTGGAGAACCTGTCTAACGTGGAAGTGGAAACTAAAAATGTACAAAAGCTGTGCAAAATGGAAATTGGCACTTGTATTTTACTGATTTTTCCATGTGTTATAGGTTTCTTAAAGGTAGAATAATTTTGTTCCGTTATCTGCCGTATATTGCACTGCACAAAATTTTCTGCTCATATAAGTGAACTGTATCATCCTTGCCAGTAGTGTTTAGATGTACAGTACATACATCATTAATACAATACTGTATAGACTTTTTTTTTTTTGTTCACCTGGATAATGTGGAAAACCTGTCACTATGGAAATTTGTGGAGTGGTCCGTTAAGTTTCCACTATAGACAGGTTTCACTGTACTTTCTGGAATTTTTAAAATATTTACGAATAATAAATTTTGTATAATACGTCACTAGACCAATTTTTGTGTAAATTACGATTCTGCTCTTTGAATTTAGATACAGGTCTTTTTCATCGTTTAAATTGCCTTTGAGTACTTGTAAATATGAGATTTCACAATTCATATTTCGAAATGATAGACAAAATATAGTCCTAAGTGTACTTGGGATGTGAGGTATGAGGGCAGGACTAAGTTGGCTATCCTATTCAAAACGTCGAATTTAGCCCCTCTCTTAGTAATATACTTTTTTACGTATAGTCAACATTTCCAGAAAGGGCTAAGCTACTTTCGAAAAATTTAGTTAATAGAATTGAATGCGTCTATTGATAAAGGGCCTAAGTACGACAATGACGTTTTGAGAGATAAGCGTTTGAAAGTTTGAGAGTTCATAACTAGTAATCTACTTATGATTATTTGGGTAATGGTTGATATCATGTTATGAAGTTGGAAGTCTCATTATGCAATCCTATTGTATGAAGAGCTGAGGTCAAATGTAGGCGGAGATATGTTTTCTTGGATAACTTTTTCTATTTCTTTTTCAACAAAAAACGAACGCTGAAAAAGAATAAATACACTCACGAAAAATAGACAATAAGGAAGTCAATGTTCACGAAAAATAAACATGATGTCTTCAAAGAGTACTTGGGTCGAACCTACCGCTTTTCGGATTCTTTTTCATTAAAACCGCTTTTTCTTCGAAAATATGAAAGCGTCTTAAAAAGCTTTAAGAAAGTCTGGAAGAGTTGCAAAAAGACATAATCTAGTCTTGGATAGTTTTAAGGAGTCTGGTTGGAAGAGCCTCGAAAAGTATGAAACGAGTGTTGAAGTGCCGTAACCAAGTTTGAAAAAGTCTTTGAAGGCATTGATCTGAATCAAGTGTTGAAGTGTTTCGATGTAGCTTAAAAGAGTTTTAGTGAGTTGTCAATGAATCTGGAAACGTCATTGAGTCCTAAACCAGAGTGTAACAGAGCATTAAACAAGTCTGGAATAGTCTTAGCCAGTTGTTAGAAGTAAATTTTGAATTTCTGAGTTTGTTTTTTTCATTTATTTAGCTTTTTGACTCAGAATTTGGGGAAATATGAAGCCCCGCTCATTCTAGGCCCCGGGACCTCTAAATCCTAAATTCGGCCCTGGACATGCTGTTTGATTTTCCTAGTAATCTTTTCATCATGATACCGCACTCCTCCAGAGTCTTCGCCTGACACATTCTCGACCAATTAAGTTGATTTTCGGTTTCGATGATGTCGTTGAATAAGTCTGATTCTGACACTGCATACGTTCAGAATTCGAAAACATCGAACTTAGTTCCAGGGCGGACGAAAAAAACATATTCTTGAGGGAAAAGGTTATACACGAAAAATACCGTCTAAAATTTGCACGGATTTTAGTTGACAAGCAAAAATATCTTACTTTCAATTTTCGCGACCAGGTTTCTGACTTCCTGATAAATACTGACTGAAATACTACCAATTTCCAAAAACAAGCGAACGTAGGGGGAAAAAGCTTCATCGTTTACTAATTTTCCTAACTAGTAAATTTTCCGATTTCGGGGTATAATTTTGCAAACGGAGAGTGGTGTGACACTCCCTACCTTCTCTTCTTGCCCAGCTCAGCGAGGTTCGTTGACGTATATTCATATATCTAAAAGGTCTTTCCCCATATCGTGCCCTTTGGCTCATGAGTCTCCTCCCTTTCAGCATCACCCCACAGCATTCCTTTCGGCTCAAAGGGGGGGATCTAAAACATGAAAATTTCGAAGAACGTGATGGCAAGAGTCCATAGACATAGAGAAACCATAAAATATCCTGGATAGCGCTTTTACATAATGAATAATGTACCATGTATTTCAGCAGAGTGGGCTGCAAACATTCAGTGGAAATTCGCTGTGTCATATCGCCATCCTGGACCTTCTCTGGTAGTCTCATATTCTTAGTGCACCAAGAAGCAACAATTGCCCATCGGTCACTCAGCTGATCGTCATCAGATAACGTTCTTAATGTCGCCACCGTGTCGAACAGACTGCGTCAATTTATCTATGAAAAATTTCATCATTAGCTTGTCTCATTCAATCTTCCTTTCTCCTTTTTTCTCAAATAATGCGTTCGTGTATAATCTAGGAATCAAAAAGAAAAAAGAGAGAAAAAAACGACGGTGCCCTCTTGTCCCCTTCGCGCCCTCTTACATCCATGCCGAACATATCCTAATTCCAGGTCTTTTCATATTGTTTTAATAGTACGAGCGTGAGCGGATGTGAGTTCTACCGAATCATCATTATTATATTGTATTATCGAATGGTGCCGATTCTCAAGTCATTTCTCCCAGGTCCACCTACTTATTATTGCCTCTCTTCCAAAAAACGTAATTAACTAATGCCGGTAACAAGTGCTACTGGTTTTTATTCGAAATCATATACTAATGTTTGCTTCGTGAATGGCCACTGTACCTTCAATCTCATCGCTTGTTATACTAGGCTCTCTTCTTTCTCTATCTAACTTCTACCTTTTTCATCTCTATATCTCTCCGCCATATACTCAAAATGTCTAGACTAATTATTAGCCATTGACCGAAAGATGATTGTTCGAATATTCGACGTTTGCTCGTTCGATTCGGGCTTTCTTGTATGAGCCGACGATAAGCTTCTATAATTTCGCCATGTAGTATATCGTTGACGTGGCATCAAAGTCTCTAGATCTTCTGTAAGTAACGCAGCGCATCAGGATATGAGGTAGCACTTGAGACTGGAAAGTAAATTTTTCAGTGTAGTCAAACTAGACAATAGAGAAATTTTTGACGCTACGAGGCGATTGTAACCTCTGACAATCATACGCTACGAAGAAACTCTGTAATAATCTAGTAGAATGACTCAGAAAATTGATAAACAAATGCAAAAATTCTCAAAAAGGTGAAATTTGGCAATGCTGGTTAGTTGGATATACTTACTAATTAATATACTTACCCAGAAGAAGCATTTTTAAACGCACAAATATGCATTTTAGGCTGGGCAGAAGTACGTAGGGCTGGAAGTGAAATATACAAAACACTACCTTGTGGAAACTAACTTTTTCATAGTGTCCATGTTGAAGTGTGAGTGAACTTGGTAATATTCTGTCTTAAGGGTGTGCCAGTTCACTTTTTTGTTTCTGTTGTCCATAGCGCTTTCGGTTATTACGCCATCTTTAGTGGAGTTCCGTAACAGCCGAAAGTGCTATGGACAACAGAAACGAAAAAGTAAATTGACTCACCCTAAAAACAAAATATTACCAAGTTCACTCACACTCCAACATGGACACTAAGCGCACACCCCGTCAGAAAAGCAAAAATCAAAAGGAGGGAACTCCACTGAAGATGGTGTAACAGCCGAAAGCGCTATGGACAACAGAAGCAAAAAAGTGAATTGGCTTACTCTAAAAATAGAATATTACTTTTTCATAATAGGAAACAACGAGGCAGAGGGAGGATAGGATTCATTATTAAACCAGAAATGAAAGACAAGACTCAAGAAATGATGGGGATCCCTGACCGAATAGCAAAAATTACCATAGATCTGGACAATATTAAAATCCTCACTCTGATACAGATCTATGCAGCTACAGTTGCCTCAAAAGATGAACTCAGAAACAGTAGAAAATCTTAAATAAAAACAAAAACTCCTGATAATGGGAGACTTTATAGGTCAAATTGGCAACAAAAACTTGGGGGAAAATCCACAGTAGGAAAATACACATATGGAAAGCGTAACAAACGGGAATGGAAATTATTGAGATTCTGTAAAACCTATAACCTAAAAATTCTAAACGTACACTTTAAAAAACGTGCAGGTAAACTCTGGACTTGGATAGCGCCAAACATGGAATTCAGATCGCAAATATACTAGGTATCCATGGTATCGCCTATAAATACTACAAACATTAAAAACCCCTCCATTGAAAAATAAAATTTTACTGCAGATCATAGGCTGTTGGTGGTATAGGCGTCGAAGTAACAAGAGGCCGAAAAAAATCAAGCTAGGTAATGTCAGAAACACTCGGAAAATTAGGAAAAGCTCAGGACTCTACAATAGACGAGGAGGCAATAAAGGGAGAAATTTTTGATGCCATGAGTCGAGTGTAACCCCTGACAGTCTGATACTCAACAAGGAAACTCTGTACTAATCTCGTAGAATTATTCAAAAAATTGATAAACTAATGCAAAAATTCTCAAAAAGGTGAAATTAGACGCAGCTGGTTAGTTGGACATGTTTACTAATTAATGTACCGGAAGAACTCGAGAATCCGAGTGGAGCTTCTCCTGTCAGAGGGTGAAGCACCCCTTTTCCCCATTCGAGAATTTCTCGGTAAGTCTATGAATGAATCGGTTAGAACTAAAAGGGGTCAAGTCCACTTTTGTCGTTTTTGCTTTTTTCACGGATTATTGGGAACTTGAAGTGTCGCGGATCTGCTGGTGTGGTCGAAATTTCGTGAAACAGCTGGGAAAGTGCTTTTTGGCAACATCGCTTTCTATGAATGTTTGTAATAATTTTTTTTTAATGTATTTTTTCCAGAAATTCTTTGAAAATGGTGTATTTTAGTGTAAAAAATATAAATAAATAAAAAATTCCGGCCCAACCCCGTCTTTTTACATTTTTATACCTAAAAAGTGCCATTTTCAAAAACGAAATCGCAGTTTTCCAATACAGCTTCAGAACTTTTTATCTTACAAGCAGGGATTGTGCTCGATTGGAATGAGACCAAGACTAAAGTGACCCCTTTATGTCTGGCTACAAAGGAGGGCGGGCAATTTCGAGCCGTAAAATTGCAAAAAAAAATCGTTCAGAACCAAAAGAGGTTAAGTCCAAAAACTTTGGCCCCCCCCCCTCCGGTCCATCAAAATTTTATTCAACGGGACCGGGCTGAAAGTTGTCTCTTGTGACCCTCTACCACCACCCTGAACGACGTATTCCACGATTTTCAATTTTTCGAATTAAACAGTTTTTTTCGCTTCCTGAAAAGTGCGATTTTTGGACATAACCCCTTAACCGATTCAAATACTGTTTAACTATCAAAAAATACTTAAAAAATTTATTGTGAAAAATTTAATTTCAAATATTTTTGTAACTTCTCTAAAAACGTTGTTTGAGGGAGGGGTAAGGGATTAAGGTTTTGTGTATAGTGAGTTTGTTAACTATTCCAGGCCTGTTTTTTCCTTACCTCTTCCTCTCGTTATCCTTCAAACTTTTTCATTCCTGACCCCCTCAATCCTGAGAAATCGCACTTTGAACTTCGCGTTTTGCGATATTGTATCATGTCTGCAATGAAGTGAGTAGTTTCATCATTTTCATCGAAGTACCATCTATGTGATTTTCAAGGTTAAAGAATTCGATCGTGATGTTGGTTTATCTGAAAGTTGGAAATCTTGGCTCGTAAAAGGGGAGGGGGTTTAAATTTATCATAATATACGATTTATATGTCGTTTCCTGGGTTTAAAAGGTTGCTGAATCCATTTTTAATAATAATTTGATCCGAAATATGAAATTGCCGCATTGATGAAGGGGTATGAAAACTGAGGATGTCAATGAACGCATTTCAATAGATAATAGCGTAAAGGGTAATTTTCATCCCCAACCCTTTGACGAATTTTTTGGGATAGTTGTGAAAAAACCTCGACGTTAGTGTGGTAAAATTGAGCAAAGAATATTTCTTCTTTGAAACGTTTCTTAATAAAATCAGTATTTATTGACTTCCTAAACCATTTTAGAATTTTAGGGATTATATTACTATTCCCCTCTTGAGGGGGGGGGGGGGGTTCCACCAATGTTCCTGGTGATTTCTAGTATGTTAATTAGTAAGCCCAAATGACCAACTATACCAGATGTAACTGAGGAATTCAGCATCCTCGAGAATACGAGTGGAGCTTTACCTGCCATAGGTGAAGCTTCCTTTTCTCCCATTCGAGAATTTCTCTGTAAGTCGATAAATATTGTTTTCATCGGAAAATGCTTCAAAAGAATTGTTTTCTGTCCAGTAGCGCTTGAAAAAAGTCATTTGAAATATTTTCGTTACTGCTGTAGAAAAGTTGGAGGAGAAAGGGGGGGGGGAAGGTTCTATGAACAGTGAATTTGTCAATTATCCCCGAGTCTGGTGTTTTTTTTGTTTTTTTTTTTTACCTCCTCTAGTTATTCTTAAAACTTTTTCTCCTCGTCCCCTCAAACCTGAAAATTCCCGCTTTGAACTTCGTGTTTTTCGGTGTGGTATCAGTGGCTGTAATGACGTCAGTATTGTAACTTTGAAACTTTCATTAACTCTTCACCGAATCGAAATATCATCGTTTTTGATAATAATGTGATATATGAAATTATAGCACCTAGGGGGGGGGGTGTGAAAACTGAGGATATCAATGAACGCATGTTAATACGATTGAATTTTCATCCCCCAATCCCATAAGGAATTCAGTTGTAAAAAAAATATCGACCTTTTTGTCATAAAATTGAGCTGGGAATACTTTTTTCTTTGAAACGTTTTTCAATGAAATCAACATTTCTTATTGACTTCCTAAAACATTCTAGAATTTGGCGGAATTACGTTACCGCACTCCCTTCCAGGATTAAAGTTCCATTCGGATTAATGGTGCTTTCTAGTATATTGATAAGCATGCCCCAATGACCAATTATACCGAATGTAACTGAGGATTTCAACAAACGCAATATGTGCCTCATCGTCTTGGTTTTAAATGTCGCTGATTTGATCCTAACTTGGAAATTGTGGCACTTGAGGGGGTGGGGAAGAGGTTCACGGTCGATGATATATGAGCAGATGTATAATTCCATTTTGATGGCCGTGAACCTCTTCCCCACCCCCTCAGGTGCCACCATTTTCTAGTTTAAAGCAAGGAAATGTCGTACATAATGCATTTTTTTGAAATCCTCAGTTACATTTGGTATCTATAGCTGGTCTTTGGGCATACTAATTAGTATACAAAAAAATCACCATTAATCAGAGGTGAACTTTGCTCTTGGGAGGAGGGGGCAAGGTAATGTAGCCACCCGATTCTAAAAGGGCTAAGTGGGTGTTGCGTCACATGGATTTTTCGCACGTCGCAGAATATTAAGAATATTATTTCGGGATCCATATTGCTAATAACAAGGCTGAAAGGGTTTAAAGCAAATTAACATTGTTCAAAAAAAAAAAAAAAAATGGAAACGGAAAACGGAAAATTTTGAACGTTATATCAATCACACTTTTTGGTCTCTCGGTACCAAAAAAATCTGCCAGATGTCAGCCAAGAATCATTTGGTTGTGAAATAGGTTCCTGGATGCTGCTGCCCAACTCACTGGAAATTCTCGCGACACTTGAAATGTTGAGAGTTTTCGGCGCCTGTGTTTTATTTGATGAATAGAGGATTTTTAATGGGAAGTATTAAATAGCACGAAATAAAAAGTGTGATTGAACGAAATGTGAAGCCACGAAAAAAAAAGTTTAAATTACGAGTTTTAAAATCGATATCACGAAATGACTTGCATACGGTATATTATGTTGTTTAAACACAAAAATTATACGTCATCGCGGATAACGTACAGACTCGTGGAGATAGGAGATCCATGAGTTTAAGAAGGATCCAATTTTCTATAAAAACGATCATTAAGAATTTTTTCGTAAGTACTCTAGAAACGCCATAGAGGGGAGCTCTGCGGTAATGCTCGAAAGGACGGATTTCAGGGCTTCGGTTGAGAGAACAAAAAGAGTGGGCGTGTAAAAATTACCCTTTATTACAGTACATTAGGAATTTTTTGACCTATTATTTATGCGAATGACCCCATCGAGATCATCGAGGGGTTTCGAACTCAACGAATTCGTTTTTGATATCGGTTTGGCTCTTAATCTAAATTTGTGGCTCCTGAGGAGGGGGAGAATCGATTCATAGATTTTTATTGCTCCAAAATTTGATTTTGACATTAATTTGTGCGCAATTGTAAATTTGTGGCAAGTATGATGGAGGCCGAGAATTTGAACTTTTTATTTCGGGCGCAGTAATATCGTGTCTCTTTTTTTCATTGTGTGTACAAGGTATTAAAATTCCGGGCGTATTTTATTTTATCGTGTAAGTGAATTATACTGCGTTCTGAAGTTTAATTTTTTCTTCAAACTCTTTCTTTTTCTGTTTCGTACTTGTTACTGCGCTTATCATTTATATATTTCGTGCAAACAGCATATTTCTTTCGTGAATTCAACATTACCATTGTGGGCCGATAAATGGGTCCCATTTTTAATCATTGTGGAAAATTCAGACTGAATAAGAAGGCAAAAATAAGTAAGTGCTTATTATATTGGAATCTGAAGAAGAACCCAGTTAGTTGCCACCCAGTAAGAAAAATCAGTCAACCAAAGACTGGTTACACTAGATAAATTTTTTCAAATTCGAATTTCTAGGTAATTCAGGTTTGAACATCCACCATGTATTCAATTTTGAATTTAGAAAAGACTTCTGTTTTTGAAAATGTTGAACAATTTACCTACTTATGGGAAATGTTCATTGTATTCGTCTCATATTTCCTTTCGTGAAGGCTTTTTCGAGCAATGAAATGTTTACTGAAAAATCCTAATGCTGGTCCCATGTTAAGCTTCCGACCTCGTGGAACGCGGGTTAATATTTATTCAAAAATGCTAAAATTTTGGTTATAGTACTTTCATATAATGAGGAAAACTGTAAGGCAGGCCTGGGCAACCTTTTTCGGGTAAAGGGACATATGCGAATATCTGAAAAAGTTTCGCAGGTCAAAAAAAAAAAAAACTTTCCCGAACTCAGACACCATGCTCAACGTATCTTTTGTATGCTCGGCTCAACCTACCTCTGCGAGCAAACATTCTCAAGGATGATAAAATCGATAAAAAGTAGTGCTCAAAGTTCATGTCTGACCACCGTCATTCCCTATTTCGATCGGCGACAACAAATTTTGAACTCGAAATTAGTAAATTTAGTACTCAGCGTACAATGTCAAATTTCTCAATTTATTTTCCTATATTTCATTTTCTTACAATTTTCAAATTTTATATATTGTCCTTAATCGTAATATGTATTTAAAATTCTGGCGAATTGCCTCATTTTCTGAAATTATCTCGGGGGCCACGCCTGCGAACCACGGGTTGCCCAGGCCTGTTCTAAGGGGACGTTCGGTTTAAATTTTGAAAAATTACAAAATAGAGGATTCCCTTGCCAGTATGTCCCAACTCTTCTACTTTCGCCTCTGATTACTATCTTGAAAACATGAAAACAATCTCAGAAAGTGGAAGGGGGTGTGAACACGATTTAATTCCCACACATGCTCAATTGTCACCCGTAGGCTTATTTCGTGGATCCGCCACTTGAATGTAATTAGTGTTCAAGATCTACGGTATACGGTGAGAAACTGCAACGCTCGGTCATCAACATCTGAGCCTAAAATGGGTTTCCTATCCGATTGGGTTGAATATGCCACTTCATGCTTTAATTGTTCGCGTATATATCAAAGAAACGATCGTATTCTTCATTTGTCAATAAGGATAACGAGTTGAGAAGAAAGGATATATATATACACAGGAGTGAGTTGAGGAGAAAAAAAAACAACACTGAAAACCGAGACGATCTATATTTACAAGGCGTCCAGGTTATTTGAATATTATACGAAAGGCGACGAATGCTCTGCGTGTAAATACAAAAGGGGAAAAAAACGAGAAAATAAGACGAGGAGTATAGAACTGGAGTTCGATTACGCGAAGCCCGAGATACTCGGGGTGCGGGGCTGCGAAGAGGCTAATCTTCAATTATTATTCCAAGACAAGTAGCCGATTGATCCGATGATTGTCGACGTGGCTGCGTTTAACGCTGATAAATGATCGGTGGCTGAAAGTGTGTGTATATACGTATATATAGTGTGACTGCTGAAGGAGCTTCAACAACCCCCTTTACATATTCATGAATACCAGATTTACAACTTCTCCTCGACATGAAAGGTACTTTAATCTGGGTAACTATCCCTCTTCGCGGGTTCGCTCTCGTTTTTCTTTTTTCTTTTTCTCTTTTCTTTCCTAACGGTCGTAAACAATATTCGATATAAAATAATTCCTTATGAAATTTAATTTTCCTTTTCCGTCGCGAATAAATTAACGCGTCTTCGCGGCGGTGGCAGCGGCGGCGGCGTGGCGTCGTCTTCTCGGCGATCGTAAAACCAGTGAACTAGAGCGAGAGGAAGAGAGCCAGAGTGTATCTGTGTGGTACCTTGGTCGAAAAGGACCAACGTCCATTCTTGGCGATATGGAGTTACGTACGTTATTGGCAGCAGAAAAATAAGAATAATGTGAGATTTCTTGTGAGTATTTGAAAATCATTCTTGAGATATTCGTTGTCCAGTCAAATAAGCATTTGAACAAAGAACAAATTGCGATCAAAGGTTTCTTTGAGGGTTATCATGCGGACTGTATAAAACTGGCCTGTCACCATTTTTCTTGTGACTATCTTCTATATTATATAAAAATGTCTGTCTGTCTTTCATATTTCCACGGAAATTTCTATTAACAACACGGGGGGAGGTATGCTCCCCCGGCACGGGTATGCTCCCCCGACACGCTTCTGTTACTATGCCGTCATACTACTGAGTACACTTGAGCTATTACCGAGTATACATGAGCGAAAACCGTGCCTCAGTGGTTGACATTTCCATGGAAATTTCTATGAACAACACGGCTGCAGACTTTACTACACTGTTCATCCGAACGCCATAAGACTTTAGGGAGTTGTTCAGTACACTCCCGCGAAGGTTTCTGGGGGTGGTAGTGTAGGTGGGGGTAGGCTCCCCCGAAACGCCTTCATACGCTCATGCAGTCTTTTTTTCTTTTTTTTTTTTTCATTAAAGCCTTCGGGAAAATTTACGTATATGTGTTCATATCAATTCTCATAATATTTTAAATAAGTACTGAAATTGTTCATTTTTCTTGGCGAATTTGCGTGTATTGTCGACTGGTTCGTCTACATCTCCAGTGTGGAATAAATTGTATTAATTGTGAACTTCCAGTCGCCGTTCACACTCACCCGAAAGTAAATTTCGGCACCCGTTTACCCACCTTTTCTCTTATATCTACAAAAGCTCCCGTCAAATTCATTGTCTGTCATAGTATTGAGTAAATGCCCTCGGGCAGTCCTTAATAATGAAAAAAGAAAGAAGAAAGAAAAAAGTACCAAAGCTCTAGCCAATATTCGGGAACATTTTACTTATATGTGCTCATATCAATTCTCATAATCTTTCGAATACTGAAGCTGTTCATTTTTCTCAGCGAATTTTCTGTACAAGTAAATTCCTGCACTCGTTTATCTACATTTTTTACCATATTTACAAAAGCTCCAGCGAATGAGCTGGTTCGTCTGAAATTCTAATCGCCGTTCTCACTCACCCGATTTACAACTATTTACGATATCTTTACTAGTAAATTCTTGCACCCGTTTACCTAGCAAAAGCTCCAGCTAATGAGAACGCTCTATTCCGAATTTTTAGTGTAAATTTAAGGGAATTAGGTCCGTTTCCCCAGCAGCGCCCATTTCAGATTCGTTGTTCAAAATTTCAGGATCGTTAGTGCTGGTAGGTGCCGTACAAATTTTCGTTAGTGCTGCCCCCTCCAGACTTAAAAAAAAATTAATTTGGGCGCTGCCGGAGAAACGGTGGTACCGCCCATGAGGCCTAGCTCACCCAAAACACTCAGAATCGTTAGTGCTACGTTAGTGCTGGATGGTGCCGTACAAATTTTCGTTAGTGCTGCCCCCCCCCCCAAAAAAAAAAATTTGGACGCTGCTGGGGAAACGGTGGCACCGCCCATGAAGCCTAGCTCACGCGAAACACTCAGAATCGATTAGTGCTGGTTAGTGCCGTACACATTTTCGTTAATGCTGCCCCTCTTTCCAAAAAAATGAATTTGGGCGCTGCTGGGGAAACGGTGGCACCGCCCATGAGGCCTAGCTCAACCAAAACACTCTGTATCGTTTGTGCTACGTTAGTGCTGGTTAGTCCTGTGTAAATTTTCGTTAGTGCAACCCGCCAACCCCCGCAGTCGCTCACATGCACATTGTAGAGGACATAATATAAGTGACCAAAGACCCCATTCCAGAATCAAAGGTCAAACTGTCAGCGTCGTTAGCGTTATGTTAGTGCTGGTTAGTGCTGTACAAGTTTTCAGGAGTGCTGCCCCCATCCATACTTTTTAGAAAATAAATTTGTGCGCCGCTGGGGAAACGGTGGCACCGCCCATGAGGCCTAGCTCAACCAAAACACTCTGAATCGTTAGTGCTACGTTAGTGCTGTGCAAATTTTCGTTAGTGCTGACCCCCCCCCCCCAAATAGTATTCATGTAGGATTATAGTTATTAGTTCATCCTGCCCCTCTTTTTGGTGGCTGTAAATAAGGGAGGGTGGCGGAACAAATTGGAACAAATTAAGAACAAATATTTTATACTTGTTACAACCCCAAAATCGAATGTCGGGGGCTAGCATGTCGCCAGCTCCTCAAACTGAGTTTCTATTTTTTGGAAGGTGGGGTTGAGAACAAATTTTGAAAATGACTGAACAAATTAGAACAAATTAAGAACAAATTATTGACATTATTTTTCTCCCCCATTTCCACAATGAGGGGACTGGCGACATGCACCTACTGTACCCTTCATCCACGTGTCTCTACACGTCTCTCAACCTTTCCCCTTTCTCCATTTCCAATAAGCTCATTTTCTTCTTTTTTGTCCCGCTTCTCTCCTTCTTCCACTTCTCTTCATCTCTCTCCACATACTCAACCTCCCGTATACTTCCTCTCCGTCACCACCACTTCCTCAGTTTGAACGCAGTATTGTGGAGGTGAGAGCGGCGACGATGATGACAGAGTGTAGGTGTTCATGTATTATAAGGGAACCGAGGAAAATTAAAAAGGCCTCCTCCGTCTCCACTACTTCTTCCATCATCCTATCACCTCTGTTACCCTTCCCACTAGCCCCTATGAATCTCCCCACCCTCTTCATCTTCTTCATGGTGTCCGAAAGTGGGGGCGGGAATGGAAGTGGATAGGAGATCTGAAACTTCTGAGACCTACTTTCCGGGTGGGATGGGGCGATGGAGTCTATATTTTTAGAATGTCAGGAGATTTGCTCTTTGAAAAGCAGTTCATTCGCTGAAAAATGTGAAAGGGAGAAGGAGGAAACGAAAGAAATAGAGGTTGATTTACCGAGGGGACAGACAGGGGTGCGGGAGATGGAACAAGAGGAGGTGGGTAGTGGATTAGGGAGAGGGGCGGTAGAAGAAATGTACACAAAAAGAGTTCTGAGGCTCGTACCTCCGACTTAAGAAAATAAGTGAAATTCGCTCTCTCCCCCTCCGTGAGAATAGACTACTGGTTTCCCAACCCGGACTTTATTTTCCATTTTCTCTGGCGTTGATTATCACTGTTCCGAGTATGGGGTGTTGACTCGTGATTTAGCAAGGGGCTCCAGATGGAGGAGAAGGCGTGTGAGGTTTCAGGGGGCAACTGGTGGAAAAAAGGACTTCTGAAGGGGGAGAGAGCTCACGTTGTGTGAGGCCACGAGGTGAGCAAGGCTCTCGTTGTGATGAGGGTAGGTGGTGGAAGAGAAGGATGTAAGAAGAGTAGAAGAGGGTGAGCGGTTGGGACGAATATGGACGAGGGTGGAGTTATGAGTCAAGATTTCATTCCTCTCCGCAGATTTCATTCCTCTCCGCCCCCTCTTCCAAGCGTGATCGCTTTTTTGATCTGGTAATCCGCTTTCTTTGGGAGTCAGTTCGCAATTTGTACGGCACTAACCAGCACTAACGTAGCACTAACGAATCTGAGTGTTTTGGGTGAGCTAGGCCTCATGGGCGGTGTCACCATTTCCTCAGCATGTGCCCAAATTCATTTTTTTTTCTTTTTTCTTGGAATGGGGCAGCACTAACGAAAATTTGTTCGGCATTAACCAGCACTAACGTAGCACTAACGATTCTGAGTGTTTCGAGTGAGCTCGGCCTCATGGACGGTGCCACCATTTCCCCAGCATGTGCCCAAATTCTTTTTTTTTTCTTCTTCTTCTTCTTCTTCTTGGGATGGGGTAGCACTAACGAAAATTTGTACGGCATTAACCAGCACTAACGTAGCACTAACGATTCTGAGTGTTTCGGGTGAGCTAGGCCTCATGGTCGGTGTCACCGTTTCCCCAGCAGCGCCCAAATTCTTTTTTTTTTGGGGGGGGGGAGGGGGCAGCACTATGTACAGCACTAACCAGCACTAACGTAGCACTAACGATCCTGAAATTTTGAACTTCGTATCTGAAATGGGCGCTGCTGGGGAAACGGACCTACGGGAATTGACTGGAAAATTTACGTATATGTGCTCATATCAGTTCTCATATCTTTTGAATACTGAAATTGTTCATTTTTCTCAGCGAATTTCCGTGCATTGTTGACTGGTTTGTCTACATCTCAAGCGTGGAATAATCTTTAAACGGTACACTGAAAAACTCGGCAAAATAGTACACATGGGTCTTTTTGACCCAATAATTTAAAAATGTGCAGAAGGCTTTCAAATAAAGCTAGACGTTTCATATTTGGATGGATGATTCATAAAATTAATCATTTCGTACCGGTTTTTGTCTACATTTTGCATAACTCTTAATCTGAAGGGGCAACATTATTTCTCAACTTACAAAAAACAAAGGCGAAAACTGAACGACCAAAAAGGAAGATAGCGAAAGGTAATTTGAGAAATATATCTTTACTAAAATGCCTACTTGTCACAGGGGTGAACTGATATTTGCATAGTGTTCATTTCGGACTGCGAGTGAACTGCTGATGATGGCATAACAGCCGAAAGCTCTCTGGGCTACAGAAGAAGGAAAAGTGAATTGGCACACACTACAAATGGAATGATATTTACATAATTTGAAATTTGAAGGGGCAGAAAATGGGGATTTATTTTTCACTTGGAAATTCTTGATGGCGAAAACTGAACAAGGAAAACGAAACATAACGGATAACTAGAGAAGGAAATGTCTCTCAAATACTTTGCGCAATGCATGAATGAGTTACACTGTAGAGCAAACTGCATACATTGCAGGGACTGTACTTTTCCGCCTTCCTGCTCTCTCTTGCGAATTTGTCTGCCATCTTTTGCAATCATTGTTTTGAGCTTTGGGCAATAATTATTATGTCATCTGCAAATCAAGGGTTGGTTAATCTTTCCTCATCGATTCTTACCCCCTTCTCCCAGTTGAATCCTCTGAAGATTTGTTCAACCAAACAGTTGAATAGATTGAGGGACAATCGATCTCCCTAGCGTGCTTCCTTTCGGATTGGGAATTTCCGGCCCCTCCTGTCAAGCTTTTGCCTTCTCGTATATTTTTTCTAAAATTCTTACCAATTTTCCTAGTAGGTATTCTCTGTTTGGCCAGTGCTTTCCGAAGATGGTTGTGGTGGACCGAGTCGAATGTCGAATGCCTTGTTAAAGTCCACGAATATTTGGTGAACTTCTAAATTGTATTCGTTAGCTTTCTCTATCAGCTGGATAATTATAAATATTTGATCGACGGTAGAGAAGCCAAGACGGAACCCCGCATGTTTCTGGTTTTGCTTCTCGTCTAGTTGGTTGTGCATTCGCTTTTTGATTATGATTTTGAGAATAGTTGCTTGGACTTTTTATTAAACTGAATGGTCTGTAGTTTGAAATGTTGTGCCTTTCCCGTTCTTATGTATTAAGATTATCTGTGCCAGTTTCCGTTATGTAAGTATTTCCTCTGGCCTTATTATTTCATTGGATAGGTTAGTTAGTGGGGGACTCAGTGTATCGATCATTATTAATTTTGTCGCGTTCCGGGACTTTGTTGTTTTTTAATTTCTTCAGAGCTTGTTTTACTTCACTATTCAAAATATTTCTGCCATTTCTTCGGTCTTTATCTCCTCTTTTCCTCTCTTCTCTTCCCTTTCTGTTTTTTCGTATAGTTTTTGGCGATATTCTGTAGCTATTTCCACAATTTTTTCTCTATCGTATATTTCCCCACCCTCTTTATTCCTCATTTTCTAACACCAAGTTTCTTCCTATACTTGTTTCATTTTTGGCTCTTTTTATTGATTCACTATCCCTCAGGATCTCCTCAGCTTTTCTACCATAGAATGCTCGAATGTCTCTTCTCATCAAAAATCAGTTTACTCGTAATTTTTTGTAAAACAATTTTTACATCTAGTTTTCCCGGGATAATTTCTGGCATCCGTCAGATTATTGTTACGCTCCACAGGTCAAGTTCTAAGTAACTCAAGAATTTTGACGATTTAGAAGTGAAATGAAATCTCCGGCGAAGTGCTCTGTGTGTCTCGGGTCCCAAAACTCACTTCTGTACCGTATTTCGTTGAATTAGAAACCGTACACCATAAATAAGTCCAGGGTACGTCCATGTTAAGCGGTGCCTGCTCAAATTAGCAGTTCTGGAGTTATAGGGACGGGGGGGGGGGGGTGCTATATGGAAACTGCTCTCGAACTCTTTCGACGATCGAGACGAGGAGAGAGAAAAATCACCCTGTATCGGTTCATTAGCGGCGGTACACGTTTCGAAAATTAGAAAGTACGACTCGATTGATGGCGTTTTCGAGGATGGTCGACGTCGCCGCGCTGCGCCGGTGCAGCGGCCCCGGCCCGCGGCGGCGGCTGAATAATTTCCGCGTCGAAATATCGAGTTCGAATCATTTCGCAATTAGACGCGTACAAATTGGACTTTTTCTCTCATATACTTAACCTGGCGTACCATATTCTCGGTTTCGAGGCGGTGAGGCTGCCGTCGCGGCGCGAGTGCTGGCTGACTAATGTGCTGCCGTGTCGCCGTCGTCATCGCCCTTATAAATAATTGAATCGCGCGGCTTCCGAGCGCCGCGACGGTCGACGGTGCCGCTGGTGCCGGTACCGGGGGTCTCGGTGTTTTACGCGCTGTATAGATACTCGAAATACTTGGACATGGTCGGGGCAATTATTGCTCATTTGTATACGTAATTTAGCCGACGTGTCTCTTTGGCAGAGCCCCCACGCTGTAACGGGCGACTGGAGTGACGACGCTTTTAGAGCGACTAAGCCGCGGTATAGACCGAAAACAGCGCGATCGAAATCGTTTCCTGGCGAAAGGAGAGCGAGAAGAAAACAAAAAAAGGTATAAAGAAACGTATTTAATGATATAGCATTTTAATTTCATTAACTTGTGAATTCACGGGGCGAAATAAATTATTATTTTTGAGCGGCTTCTGGTCACGCTAATTTTATTATCGTTACTATACGAACGACGTATTATAATGGCGTTAAAATTATTATTTTCGCGAGACTGAAATAGAACTATATGTATACGTGGTACGCAAAAGAGAGAAAGAAAGCGAAAAAAGTGGCCTATTATCGATTTAATAGAGGGCAAGTGCGATTGGCTAGCGTCGGTGTTACTGTTGGTAAAACAGAGGGATAGCTCGAATAATTATTCCACGCGATCGACGAGTTCGTTATACGTTTTTACAAGGTTACGTCGAGCTGGGCTATCCATCCCTTTTAATCACCGTATCACAGGAATACCAAAAATGAGGCAATATCATAACTGGTGGTATACATGGTCTATAAGTGCTTGTGACCGCTCACCAGGCCCCGTTGATGTGATGGGGATTCGAAATTTGCCAGCTGCGAAGCCTAAATATTAGCATTAAACAGCGAAAACAATGCGTTATTCGAGTGGGGAGTTCGATCAGGGAGATCTGTGCCCCTATCACCCATGTTCATAAAAGTGGCCATAGGCAATGCCGGGAACACTCACTGAGTGGAAGTCGCTGTACATTTGCTTATGGGAGGGTAAAGAAAAAAATTTGAACGTACTGTAAATTGGGGCTATTTTACACATTTTCCTAGTTTTATTTTTTATTTTTTTCGCTGGGGTAAATGGTCGAATGTTATTGAAAGCTATCAATAGTGGTATCATTGGAAAGTGAACCGTGTGAGGAAAACATCCAATAATTAAATAATGACCTTGGGCCTGGGGGTCAGCAGTTATGATGTCTGAAAGTCGATTGGTGAAGTTAAACGGCTTTGTGACCACTTTACACATAACACAAAATACGCACACAATTGTGACAGAACATATGTATTCTGAAGAGAAATGTTGAGAAAAGACTGAAAACAAACTAACACTTTGCAATAATCACGCGAAGTCGTGGGAACAGATGCGTTCCGACACGTTTTCATGGTGGAGGGGGGTGAATCTAGAATTTGCCGTCTACTGCAATGACCGCAAATCGAAAATTTCTTTGTAGACCCGTATTCCGTGCGGCTATGACCTTCACTTAGTTTACATACACCGTGATAACAAGGTACAACTGTTTACTTGGTCAGTTTCTGCGTAGCACGATGCAAGTATTTAACAAACGTCTTTTGTCTCTGCATACTTGCACATTGGTTCGTCATTTGTACAAAAAACACATTCTTCTTCTTCTTCTCCTCACTCATTATTCTCTGTCTGCCATTGGTCGGCCTGCCAGGACATTAGAGCAGTCCAGTTACTGTTCAGTCACAGTTTATGCTAACCCTCACAAGATTTACTTTAACTGTCGGTCCATCAATATGCGCACCTTCTCTATACCATCTCGTTTTTTTTTTTTTTTTGATTTCGAATGCCTTTGCTGCGGTCCTCACTACACCCCTCTCTCGTGCAAATTTTCGAAAAAGTGGCCAGAGGCGAAACTTGACTTTCAGCTGGGGGGGGGGGGGTGAAGAAGGAAAATTTGCTGACAAATATTTTTTGAAAACTAAAAATTCGCCCACAAAACATTTTAAGAATTTGAAAATTTTTGCCGATTTTTCAATCAAAATATTTCTTAATTGAAATAAATAAATAAATAAATGATAATAATAATAATAATAATAATAATAAAGCCTTTATTACGGTAAGGACAGATATACTCGTATCCATTTAAATTTAAAAGTTACAGAACTTATATAGATATATGTATAAGACTAGAACGGAATAGCCTTTAAATCACGCTTCTAAGATTGCAGGGAGAACACTGAATCAACAAAAAGCTACAGTTCCGAGGGTGTAGACCACGACATGTTGTAGCTCGGATAACAACTGTTACTCCGACCTACTATATATCTCGTACACTGCACGAATCTATCTGCGAGTATCATTGCAACCAAGATTTCGGCGTGACGGAATCTTACATCCGCCCACTTTGGGAAGGGAGTCACTGACAACTGAGAATGACACCGGGATCTCTGCTCTCTTTCTTTTATAATCAAAATCGTCCGGCATTCTCAGGCGGCACCGGAAACTGTCTAGCAAGGGACTTCTACCCTGTATTTAGTACAGCACGTTCCAGTTATCTCTCAGAACTGTTTTGTTGATTTATAAGACTAGAACGGAATAGCCTTTAAATCACGCTTCTAAGATTGCAGTGAGAACACTGAATCAACAAAAAGCTACAGTTCCGAGAGTGTAGACTACAACATATTCGTAGCTCGGATAACAACTGTTACTCCGACCTACTATATATCTCGTACACTGCACGGATCTATCTGCGAGTATCATCGCAACCAAGATTTCGGCGTGACGGAATCTTACATATGTACTTATATATTATTATTAGCCGAGTTGTGTCCCATACCGAGCCCCCATTTCGCGGTCATAGGCCTCCCCGATTTTCCTTCATGTTTGTCGGTCTTGAGCTGCCCTGCACCAAGGCGTCCCTACCCTGCCGGTAATTTCGCCCGTCCAGCTTGTGGCCGGTCGGCGCCTCCTCCTTTTGTGATCGTAAGGAATCCAGAATGTGACCCTTCTACACCACCGCTCCTCGCCCATTCTGGCTAGGTGACCCGCATATTTCATTTTCGACAACTTAATGATGTAGAGTGTAGACTACATCCTTGCATTTAGTTTCTCCTCTGATCGACGTAGCTCTAATTTTGTCTTCTCTCTTCAAACTTAGAATACTCCTCTCCATTCTGTGTGAGGGACCACGCCTGGGCCCCGTACGTTAGTATAGGCAGAACGCATGCTTCCAGCATTTTTATCTTCGATGAAATTTTCAGATTTCCCTTAAGAATCGACTTCAAGGCCCAATAGCCTTTCCATGCCTGGCTAATTCTCTTTTCTACCTCTTTACTAATTTTTTCTTTGAACGACATAATTTGACCAAGATACGTGAATTCTTCCATTGTTTCCAGGGCTTCATCTCCCACCCTGATTTGGCCTCCGGTAGAGTTGCTCATTACTTTAGTTTTAGTTCTGTTTATTTCAAGTCCAGCTCTCCTGCTTTCTTCCACCAGATGATTGAGCATCTCTTAAGCTTCCCCCTTGTCCCCACTTACTAAAACGATATCATCTGCGAATCTCAAATGATTAAGATTTTGCCCATCAATTTTGATCCCCTCATTTTTGCCCAGTTAAGTTTCCGAAATACTTGTTCTAAAACTGCATTGAAAAGGTTTGGTGACAAGGGATCTCCCTGCTCTACTCCTCTATGTAGCCTAAAGGTGGGACCAGCCATATCCAATTTTACAAACGCATGTGTATCCCTGTATAGTTCCTTCAATACCCTAATTATTTTTGCATTTACTCCTTGGTCATTCAAGGCGGCCCACAAGTACACATGGTCCACGGTATCAAAATAATGCTTTACAGAAGTTTATGAATGAGGAGTTATCTGTCAAAAGGGCGCTTGACATATGGGAATCCCATATGTCAAGCGCCCTTTTGACAGATAACACCTAAAATACCAAATAAAGTTCTACCTGATATGATTTCGCTTTTTCTATCAGTTGGTTGAGTGTATGTATGTGATCGGTCGTGGCGTATCCCTTCCTAAAACCTGCATGTTCCACAGGCTGGGCACTATCGACTGGGAGTTCACTGCCGCGATGCTCGAAAGGGTAGTTCCTGTGGCTGGGGGTGCAGTGTCGCAGGGGCCACTTTGGCATGCGTGCATCGCCATACGTCCCACCACACACCATCCAACTGGGAGTAGATTCTGTTTTTTAATACCTTCATGAATATTTTGTTTATGTTGGAGGAGAGGCGGATCGACCCGTAGTTGTTCAGCTGGTTTTTGTCACCTTTTTTATATGGGAGAATTATTTCTGATTTTCTCCATTGACTCGGAATTACCTCCTCGTCAATGATGCGGTTGAACAGCCTAGTTAGCGGTTCTGTCATTTGATCTGCAAACTCTTTCAGTGTTATGTTGTCCACCCCATCAGGGCCTGGTGATTTACCAACTTTTAAATTTTTGAGTATGGCCTCCACCTCACATTTTAATATTTCGGGAACTGGTCGTCCTCCCCAGTGTGGCTATACTTATGCGCGTTCGTCCTTGATGCATCCGGTGGAATATCGTACAGTTCCTTATAGAAATTCGTGGCTTCTTTCAGGATGTCGCCTCTGTTTGTAACTCTTGCTCCTTTCTTGTTCAGCAGCCCCACAGTTACTTAATAAAAAAATAAATAAAACAGAAGCAAAATATGGGCCCGGGAACTAATTTTTGAGAACGTCCTTGTACCCTCAAAAAAAGTCTGCCTTTTTTCTACTCTTTATTTTTCTTCCTTCCTTCGTTCCTCTTTTTACCTTATTTTTGAAGCGCCTTTTTTATAGTGAGCCGCTTGAGACATTCTTCTTCCTCGGCCCTTGTGCAAACATACACCATCCGAGAGGTTTATTGGATTCGTTTAATACTATGATAATAAGACTCTCTTGACCCATCAAGACCTCCTCCTCCAACGTGTGTAAAATTTTTAGGACTCTTTCAGACTTCTCTGAGACTTCAAGGATCTTCCGAATTTGTTCGAGACTTTTTCAGGCTTCATTAAAACATTATACCTTAGAAAATGAAAAATTCAAATGAACAGTTTCGAAATTTGCCGACTGTCAAATTATTGGGTTTTTTTCACCCCCCCCCCCCAATAGTTTCGTCCCTGCAAATGCAGATTGGAAACTTATCCCCCAAGCACTCACATTTGCGCACATGAGCATACCCTAGTCTGGGAGGGTAAGCTGGAAGGATCTTAAGAATACTTGAGAGAAACACACAACTTCCTTTACACATTAAGGTGATGTTATTTACTCTTGGTGATCTTTCTTTTTCCTGCATTCCCTCTGATTCGTCTCCTAAATTGGTTCCAGTGAAATCAATTAAAAAAAAAAACCTACAGAGTTTTAGGTTGATCGGATTTGGGGGAATCCGTGCCACAAGCTCCCTTTCAGTGTTATGGGAAAAACACATAGAGTTTTGACTTTTGGTCCAGATTAAATTTCCCTTCTATATTCCCCAGGACCAAAGCACGTAAATTAAATTATAGATTATTTGCTATCGGATTCAGCTTGTGACATTGAAAATAGGTCTTTTGCTTTCAACTTTTAGACAGCCCCGTAGCCATGGGGGGCAAGCTAAGGCTGAGCCCCCTCTAAAGGTATCTTGAGCTCTACCCAGGCAGAGATACAACCATTAAAAAAATCATCATTATGCCAGGCCCCTAGCCAGAGTGACGCTAAGGGGTACTGAGCACCTCCTAACTCTTGCCGGAGCCTTCCCTGGCAAATTGATGCTAATTTGACTGGACTATTGGATGCGATTCGAATATTGAGAGGTAGATACTCAAATTGGGTGGATGAATTTCATCTGCGAATTGATTATCGGAGTCATTCAGCAGCTTTGCGATAGTTGTATCGGGGATTTATAGACGGAGATAGGAGGGGTACTTAGGGGGTAGTTTAGTGTCCGTGTTGGAGTGTGAGTGAACTTGGTAAACTCTCTATGTAGGGTGTGCCAATTCACAATTTCCTCTTCTGTAGTCCAGAGCGCTTTCGGCTGTTACGCCATCTTTGGTGGAGACCTTGGCGTAACAGCTGAAAGCGCTCTAGACTACAGAAGAGGAAATTGTGAATTGGCACATCCTACATGCAGAATACTTAAGGGCTGACTTCCGAAATGCTCGAATGTCCTTCTTACCAGAAAAGGCGATGGGAATGAAACGATTAAATTTTTGAAAAGAGACTCCAGGAGGTCGTGGGAAGATTTAAGCCTTCTTAACTCCTTCGCTGCAGACTAGAGGTGTCCTGGCGCTCGGTCCAGTACAAAATACTTGGATTTGTTACCGGAGGCGTTATTAGAAAGTAATTTCCAACGGCTGCGCTGAAGTAAGGTAAGGGCAACACTCGAAACTCTGTAAGTGTACGTATACTTTCGCTCTGGCTTTAATTAGAACACTGCCGGCAGCGTTAATTTTCCATCACCCGGTACTCGATCGATTAAATCATTATTAAGAATAATAATAATTCTATTTTAACGTTACATGTAACCTATCACACGCGAAACTTATATTTGATGGCTTTAAACACCAAGCCAACCCCTTTTCTTCGAACAAACACATTGTTCGTGTTTGCGTGATTTTCTAAGATTTCGAACAGACTAATCAATCGTTCGTGACGTCATCTGATTTGAATTTTCGAACGTTCGAGGTATAGTTATACCCGGCGCGCATAATGTTCTACATTAAAAAAAGAAAAACAAAACAAAAAAAAACAGGAAAAATAGAAAGTTCGATATAGTATATAATTGCCGCTATTAACTTTTCTTTGGTGTTTTTTCCAACCCCCGTCAGCGCCCCATACCGTTCTCGTGTATTGTTCGCCAGCACCCGTCGTCCATTCTCGATAATTTATAATTCCAATTTTCATCGTCATCTCGCTCGTGTTACAATATAATCGCCCTATACCGATAACTCTGTACGTAAACTTTCTGCGTATATAAGTTAACGTTTTTTTCGAAAATGAATTACACTTTTTTTTCTTCCGCTTGTTCGTTCCGTTTTTCTTTATTCAGCGGCGCGGAATATTAAAGAGGCAAAATGAGGAACGACTAACCCTATATCACACCCGTTTATTCCTGTCATCGTGAAACATGAGATATTTTTACAGCCTATAGTATATAAAATTGTACCTTAAGTATCCAACTTGTTAAGTAACTCGATTTCAACACTGAGTAAGTGCAGTGTGTAGCAATCCAGATACGACTGATTTGTGTCAAATCTACACTGATCATCGGGATGTTTTTTCTCATCCCCGTGTTCTCAATAATGTGGCATCTTTGATATCAACTCGTACATCCTTCATTCCAAGACTTAATGATTAGTTGACTCTTACTTATGTAGATAACAGTCTTAACTATCGTGTATGTGGACCTGTGAAATTGCTTGTTGTATGCTTACGAGTGCTCCACGAATATCTCATCTTGCTTGGTTCAGTTTCGGCGGTCGTTGACCTGACCTGTCAGTCTGGTCTGTTCTTATCTTTGACTAGCATTTTGCTAAATCGGATGATTTGGGAAACTTCACCATCATGTATCATTCATCAGTTATCATACATATCGATAAACTGGATGAAGTTTGTTGAGCAGGCATTCAGATTCACTGCGGCCCCATTGAGTGCACCAACTGGTACAGCTGGATACGAAAGGATGATAAAGAATGTTATTTTTTCAACTTTCTCCCATGGAGAGGAAGTGAGGAGTATTGGTCTGCAGTTGTTACGGTGGTAGCCAGCCAAACTGATTTTCTCGGTGGCATGTCTGGTTCCACCTCTGATAATCATTGTAGACAAAGTGCGTTTCTGGAGTAAAAATGATGTAGTATGTTGCCCTTCTAGAGCCTATATCAAAGAGAACTGCAAACTAGGCCCTTCAATACATATGTAAGTAAACTTTTCCAATGCATAGAAAGTCTCCTCTTTAAATATCACGTTCCCTCTCTTTGGGATTAAACACAGAAAAGCGATACAAATGCACTGGTTGTTACAGCGCATCCCTTCCCTAGAGCTCACTTTCCTTTTCCGTTCATAGGAAGTTGGAGAAACCAGTACAATTGGGCAGTCGACAACGTGTACATGGGCAGCGAACGAGGGTGTATTTCAAATCAAAGTACAATTGGGCGGTCGACAGAGTGTACATGGACAGCGAACGAGGGTGTATTTCAAATCATATCAAAAACTGTGTATATTATTTAAAATGTTTACAGAATTGTTTTTTTACCATGAACAATTTACCCGTACCTTACCTTAACTTAATAGAGTAATCGCAATCGTTACCCGTGAGCCCTGACGCATGCATCTACCCATCCCATTTTGGCGGGGGAATTTTTTTTTCTTCCCTCGAACCCCAATTTTGAGAAATCTATTTACCAATCAACTTTCCTGCTTTTATGCCTCGCCACTTTCCAGGTATTCACGCCATGACTGTTTTATTTGCCTTACAGTTGCCTCAGCCGTAGCCTCTTGCAGTGCAGTTACCGATATTTCAGCTATTACTTCGGGAAGCTTATATCCAACTTGGTTTCCACGCATTGACTTGAACCATCGTTTCTGTTCAATACTTAAAAACCCTCCAACACGGGTCGATGTTCCTGTCCTAACTCGTATGCCAAACTTATCTTTGTTTCTTAGCCCATATGCAAGAATAACGGTCTTATTGTATAGGTCCGCAAGTCTCAACACCTTCAGTTTTTCAAACCATTGTTTAATGCTGTCATATTTTCTTATTCCTACTATATTCCTTATAGCTTTCTTTTGGGCTATTTCGATCGGCCGTAAATGGCAAGCTGAGGTCCCCCCCCCCAAAGAATTATACCATAATAGAGGACAGATTAGAAAAGTGCTGTGTATATTTTTTTCCCCAAGTAATTGAGTGGGAAATTCTGCTTTAGGTGATACAGGTTATAATTGATAAAATGAAGGTTTTTTTGTAGTTTTTCTGTCTGAAATTTCTATGTTAAACCCTGATCAATTTGTAATCCTAGATATCTTGTATTTAATACCTGTTGTAGGATTGTAAAATTTGTTTTTTCTAGATTTGATTGCTGGTTGGGCCCGACAAGAAGGTCCGGCTTCTCCCGCACACAGTATTCCACGAGTTATCTGAGCTCATCAGTGGGGGAGAATCCTTAGGATCTGATGGGAAGTATGCTGAGCGTATCACCATCTTCCTCTTGTTCCCTCCCTCCTCATAATCCTAAATGACCGCCACAAGATCCCTTGAGGTAAATCCCGGTATTACTTGCAGCTCACTTGATATGCAAATATCGCTGTGCGTAATCTTCTTGCATTTTCTGCATAAATGAGGTGTCCCTGTGCCATCTGTATGCCTCTCATTTGTTCCCGACGATACCATCATCGTTCCTGTAACAGGCATATATTTGTTGGGAGTTATTGAATTGATTACCACTTCATTTTGGGTGTACTTGAATTGATTCCCATCTTCTTTTCACATACAATCGAATTGATTCCCGTAGCCTTTTTCTGAGTACTCAAATTGATTCCCAGCCTATTAGCGTTAACCAGGAGATACCACGAGGAGGTTGGCTAAATCATCTCCCAAAAATTAAAAGTTGAAATTTTTTAGTAGGTATAAAATATGAATGTACGTAATACAGATAAAATAAAATAAGTAAATATTTAAAGTTTTGGAGGTAAAAATTTGAAAGATAGCTCGCGTACAAATTGTAACGAAGTTATTTCTTTTCTGGAGTATCGTGCCATAGCTTGTTCAATGAACACGATTTTTTCATCTCTGGTTTTGGATTTTCGTACCGCCATTGATCTACTTTTGATGTACGTTTCACAGTGTATTCCGAGAAGGACGTCCACGACAATGTAAATGTTTGGATGCGCAGAGTAGAAATCGTTATTGAGCTTAGAATGGAAACTCTCGCAGGTATTCGTAGTTCGATTAATGCTCGCAGAAAACTGTGCCCAGATGTGAGGTGGATATTCGGCATCTGAAGACACATAGTTTGGGAATACATAGTGAATTGCTTAATTTTCGAGTTTAATTGGCAGATGATACTAGAATATCTTCCTTGAAACAATTTTCGACTTTTTCGGGAGGAAGGAATGGGAGTCCAAAAAACATTTTCAAGTACCTACTCTCCTCGCTCGATTCTCGATACACTGTGGTTAGTCCTAATTTTTGAATTTTCCTCCACCAGCATTGCGACAAGTGAAAACGAACATCCTCGAATGACACATTGCGGCCAGACTTGCTTCACAGCACCGTGTATTGCAGATTCGAAGTCAATAAAGACTTCGGATGGAGCGAGTGATAGGTGGAGGGTGGAACATCGATCGGTTAAACTTTGAAAAGCAGCTTTATAAAGCAGTTGAGATTTGCCAACCAATAAGAAAAACGCCAAAGGAATAAAAACCCCATTTCTCAATCCATGCACAGTAAAAACTTGCGAAAAAAATTTTGGACACGACTTAAAAGTACCATCAACATAAATCTTTGAGACAGCACATAAAACTTTCAAATTTGAGTCAGTAGAAAATCCAATAACCCCACTTTCTTTACTGTTAACTAATACAAAATTTTCGTCAATGTTCGTGGTGTAGTTCATTTCTGTCACGACCTTATGTGTCTCTTCAGTACTTTTGGGCAATTTGGGATGTACTTTGAAACGAGAATAACATATGTTCTGTCGAATCAGTTTCACATCTTTGTTTGTGAGAGTAGAAACGTCTGATATTTGTAGCTCCGATCGAAGCAGCTTGGAAGGTTTCGCATAAATATCTTCGGTCGCTTTTCTTTTTAATTAATCGCTCAACATTTGTCTTTTCAAAACAGCCTCTTCATATCGCGTATGGTTGTGTATTAGTTTGCTTTCAATCACCGTTTTCGTGGAATCTAACTTCAAGTAGCACTTACAACTCGATTTCGTACACGTCCAACGTTCAACCTCGTTTTTTAACATTTTTTGAAAGCAAAACTTATATCCGTTCACTTCAATCAAAGTTTTTAATTTTTCACTTGTTATGAAATTCATCATCACACACGTACGAGCAAACTAAGTATTCATTGCAACACATTCGATACTGTACGACCGATAACTTTACCCGATGTGAAGAGACTGCCTGAACAATGAAGTGCACTTGCGATAGGTAACAGTTCTATTTTTATGAATCTGACTTACGTACGTACAATGTTATTTTATTTATTTATTTATTTTAAATTTGTTTACTTTTTGAGGTGGTGCCGACAACAGTCCGTAGACCAATTACCGCCGACACCACCTTTACAAAATAATTTCACTTAAGATTAAAGACAATAATTTGTTTACTAGAATACAAAACTAAGAGTATAGTATTTATATTCATTCAGTCATTCATTCATTCAATCATTCATTCATTCATTCGTTCATCCATTCATCCATTCATTTGTATTCTTTATTTCATTTTTCTTCTCACCTTTTGCTCATTTCCTAACCTTTAACCTGCAGGATGGTCTTACGGAAATAATTCCTGGATTGGTAAAATATGTTAAGGTCCGGACAGCTCAAACATAGTCTATTATATTGATCCAATGCTCTGGATAAGACACTGTTTCCCAGGATATCCGTACGTTTGGATGGGGTGCGGAACGTTTGCATGGACCGGCTGTTAGCCCTAGGTACCCATAGATTGATTTTTGAGAGGAGTTCTGGCTCCACAACTCTGCACCGCATCAGGTCGTAGAGGAATAATAAGGAAACTGTCCTACGCCTTGCCTCCAATGAATGCATTTCGAAGCCCTGCAACAGTTCCTCATATCCCATACCAGACGGGTAGTATTCAAAAGTCTTGTAAAAGAGAAATTTGAGGAATCTTTTCTGTATTGATTCCAGAATTCCGGAAAGCGTTATAGACGAAGGGTACCACACTAACACCCCAAATTCCAGTAACGAGCGTACCAAAGTAAAATAAAGGACCCTTAGGGTTTGAATTTGTTTGAGGTTTTTCGAATTTCTGATGATAAATCCTACCCTCCTTCTTGCCTGCTTAATGAGTTGCGCTGTATGATATTTAAAAGTTACATTGCTATCCAGAAATACGCCTAGATCCCTAACTGTTGCAATCTCCCTTAGCCGCATATTGTTTATCATGTAGGTGTGACTTATTGTTCTTACTGTATTTCGAGTGTATGTTATTTTTTCACATTTTTCTACATTGAAGGGTAAATGATTTTCCTCACTCCATTCTGCTATTGAGTTTAGATCGTTTTGTAGTTGATAACACTCTTCCTTACGTTCTATACTACGGTAAATCTTCATGTCATCCGCGTACAGCAGGACATTCGAGTGCCTGACACTTTTATCTATGTCATTAATGAAAATCACAAATAGCAGTGGACCCAGATTTGACCCGTGAGGAACTCCTGATGGGCATGGGAAAGAATACGACTCTGCATCTTTGTACCCAACGTATTGGGTTCTGCCCGTCAGGTATGACTGCATGAAACGTATGGCTTGTGCATTAAATCCCATTTCCGTCATTTTTGTTATCAGAAGGGAGTGATTTACCTTGTCGAACGCTTTCCGGAAGTCTGTGTAGATTGTATCGACCTGCACCCCTCTATCAATATGCTCCGACAGGCATTGAGCGAAAGAGGCCAGGTTTGTTTGTACTCCTCCGCCCCGACGGAATCCATGCTGTGCATTTATTATTTGGCTGTTCACCTGAACGTATATTTGGCTTTGTAATATTGACTCAAAAATTTTTGCAGGTACTGGGATAAGTGCAATTGGTCTATGATTTGTGATATCCATGGTGTTCTCTCCCTTGGGAATTGGTGCTATTTTGGACACAGCCCAACGTTTAGGAAATTTCCCAGACTGTAAGGACAGGTTGTAAATATAGGCTAGGGGGGCCGAGAGTAGTTCCCGGAGTCCCTTGTAAACATTTGTAGGTATTCCGTCTGGGCCCAATTACTTCTTAGCTTTCATATTTTTGATAGCGAGTTCATCATTTTTGGTGATATGGTGTAATCGGATCGTCCCTACGCTGTTTTGCTTGTTCTTACTTGGTGGCGCCGTTAAATTACTCGAGACATACACTGATGAAAAATAATCGGCGAATCTATTTGCGATATCCTTTGGCTCGGTACATGTCTGACCCTGATACTCTTTCACATCCGAGTCTGAAGTTGCCCCCCCTTTTATCTTTCAGGATTTTGTATTAGACCTCGCTCTAACATACTTTCATAGTCATCATGCGCTTCCTTTATTTGCTTTTTTACAGTTGCACGCAGCTCTTTAAATTTGGCTTCATTCTCCAGGGTTCCTAAGTTCATCCTATTTTTCTTTTTCTTTTTAATTTTTCGCCGTAACCGCTCTTTCGCCCTTATATTGGATATTAGTAGATATAAAATACCAGTCCTAGAACACACCACAGACTATGCTAAGCGCCATATGACGTCACGACGCATCGAGCTCGCGTAGGTAGTTCGGTACTAGGTAATTAAGGGACTATGTTTAATGTATTTCGGATGGAATTTGAAGTCGTTTCGCGAGTGAATATTTTTAATCACGTGTTCGTGAAGTAAAGGTGGGAAGTATTAAGTGGGAGATATTTTCGTTGAATATTTTTAACTGAATATTTAAAATTTCGCGCGTGCTGTTGTTTGTATGATGTTAACGGGGTAGATGATTAAGGTGGTGATTTCTAAATGAGATCTAAGTTGTTTGAGTATTTTATTCACGGCGAGATGATTTTTAATAGTGGTGGTGGTTAAATTACTTCTTTTTCTTCGCGTTTTTCGGAATTTATTTTGCGGTATAGCGGAACTCATATGCGGTGAGACATGTGTGTTTTTAACATCAAATCTGAGATTAGGATGTTTTAATGATAAAGTGGGAGATACTTGCATGAAATATTTGTACTTTACCCGAATTACTCTCAAGTATAAGGAGATAGCCTTCTGCCTGGGAGTAGGAAGTTTTGATGGAGAAAGCGTCAGCTTCTTTGTCTATGCTCCCCATCTTGCTCTAATTAACATAAATAAATTAAATGAGAGATACTTGTATTTTACCCGAATTACATTTGAGTGGAGGGGATGTCAAACGAAGGATGAATGCGGTGAACATTTACCCGAATTACTCTCGAGTATAAGGAGATAGCCTTCAGCCTGGGAGTTAGAAATTGCTGAGACAAGAGAGTCCCTCGTTAGACGCGACAGCGTCAACGATGGACCTCTCTATGTCTCCCAATTAAATTTAGAACAGTATCAACCTATCAATCCTGAATTAATTTTTCGAAACGAATTTGATAGCCATCTACCAACCCGAGACAAGAGAGTCCCTCGTTAGATGCGTTAGCGTCAACGATGGACCTCTCAGCGTCTCCCAATTAAATTTAGAACAGTATCAACCTATCAATCCTGAATTAATTTTCGAATTTGATAGCCATCTACCAACCCGAGACAAGAGAGTCCCTCGTTAGACGCGGCAGCGTCAACGATGGACCTCTCAACGTCTCCCAATTAAATTTAGAACAGTATCAACCTATCAATCCTGAATTAATTTTCGAATTTGATAGCCATCTACCAACCCGAGACAAGAGAGTCCCTCGTTAGACGCGGCAGCGTCAACGATGGACCTCTCAACGTCTCCCAATTAAATTTAGAACAGTATCAACCTATCAATCCTGAATTAATTTTCGAATTTGATAGTCATCTACCAACCCGAGACAAGAGAGTCCCTCGTTAGACGCAGTAGCGTCAACGACGGACCTCTCAGTGTCTCGCAATTAAATTTGAGTATATCCAATTATTATTATTATTATTAATTTTACAAATCTCCGAATCGAATCGAAAAATATCAGATACATGGACATGTATGCTATTTTCACTCGATGCAGTCAACGGACGAGTCAATTTCACATTTTTACCGTTAAAAGTAGCGTTAGATTCGATAAACTACCCCACCTTGGACATGCATGCTATTTTCACACAAAGCAGTCAACAGGCGAAACATGTCTTTAGACTTTTTTCGCATAAAGTAGACTCGACCTGCAACAATTAGCGAGCGTGACACTTGACGCTTCGAGTGTGCGGCTCCAAGCCCAGGGCAATTGGTGTCAATCGACTTCTAGTGTGCTTATTGTATTCCCATTTCTCGCGGATACAGGATTCAGCCTTATTTTATCCAACCAGCCTATGATTAGAAGATTTTAACGAAAAAGTGCTGACATTAAAGCCTTAGACAATGCATTTTAGATTCAAATCTGAGATTAGAATGTTTTATCGATAAAGTGGGAGATACTTACATGAAATATCTATATTTTAACCGAATTACCTTTGTGTAGATGGGATATCGAACAACAGATGAATATGGCGAGCATTTACCCAAATTACTCTCGAGTATAAGGAGATAGCCTTCTGCCTGGGAGTTGGAAGTTTTGATGGAGAAAGCGTTAGCTTCTCTATCTATACTCCCCATCTCGCCCTAATTAATATTAATTAATTAAATGAGAGAGAGATACCTACTTGTATTTTATCCGAATTACTTTTGAGTAGGAGATTATCAAATGCCAGAGGAAATGATACCCGAATTACTTTTGAGTTGGTTATCAAATATCAGATGAATGCGGTGGACATTGAGTACAAGGAGATATCCTTTTGCCCGGGAGATGAGAGTTTTAGCGGAAAAAGCGTCAGCTCCGTTGCCTATACTCTCCATCTCGCCCTAATTAATATTAATTAAATGGGAGGCATTTACATGAAATATTTGTATTTTATCCAAATTACTCCCGAGTATAGTAAGGAGTTAGCCCTCAACCTGGGAGATGAGAGTCCCAATTAAGCTATTGAGCCTAATGAATATTAAAAAATGAAATAATTTTCGCAAAATCCTCGAATTTTTGAATCAGAGTCATGTTTATATTCAATTTGAAAAATCCTCTGTAATTACCTCCGAATAACGGGTTTTCATCAAATATCTGTAAATTCTCAAGACTATAATGCTATGTGCACATCGTTGGTATGCAGCAAAAGTACCGTTTGATTTAGGCTTTCGCTCCCATTGTCAGCGGCTTTTTTACATAAATTACAAAATACTCGCTAGTCTTCCAAGATAGTGATTCTGTTCCAAGTACGTTTAGGGTTGCTTCAATGCTATTTCTCTTCAAAAAACGTACCTAAAATTCTCCTTATTTAAAGTCTTAAATCTCAGACAAATGAGCATGTGTTTGAAAATGAATTTTGAGCATGTATACAGAGTGTCCTCGATGATTCTAGCTAGCATATAGGGCGTCCCAAAGTCAAAGTAGGGGGTGGATAAACCAGAGAGCTAAAATAGTCCTAACAGTCTCGCTGACCTCTCTCGGAGGCAATGCTCGAAAGGGTATATTCCTGAGCTCCGGGGTTGGGAGCAAAAGTGAAAAGGAGGATATTGTTAGAGTTTAAATCTCAGACAAGTGGATTTAATGGAGACAGGCGGGATGAGCAGTAGGAAAGAATCTGTAGAACTTGCTATATGAAGATCCATTTTTGCTCTACGTTGATCTATAATAGTCAGATATCTGGGAGATGAGAAGAGTTTAGATGCCTGAATAAATGAATGATTCGTTACAAATGATGAGATATTTCGCTTCTAGATGGAGAATATTTTCGCTAATGAGATGGTCGAATAACGCAATGAAGAAAGTACCGTTGATTCGGGCTTTTGCAACAGTCACGAGTTCGAAATTGTCAGGTCTATTGATAGGTGTAGACATTCCTGGAATGTAAAATACCATTACTTTGCGCGAGTTACTAGCCATCTGATATGAATTTAGGGTTGTTCCCCAGGCTCGATAGTATTTCAACCAGTGCGCGATACTCGCTGGTCTTCCAACATACTGATTCTGTTCCAAGTATGTTTAGGGATGATTCTATGCTATTTCACCTCAAAAAACGTATCTAAAATTCTCAATATTTAAAGTCTTAAATCTCAGACAAGTGAACATGTATGTTTGAAATGAATTTTGACCATGTATACAGCGAGTATCCTCGATTATTCTAGCCAGCTTATAGGATGTCCCAAACTCAAAGTAGGAGGTGGATAAACAGAGAGCTATTAAATTGAGAGCTAAGATAGTCCAAACAGTCTACCTGACCCCTCTCTCTCTCTCTCTCTCTCTCTCTCTCTCTCGGGGCAATGCTTGAAAGGGTATATTCCAGAGCTCAGGGTTACGAGAAAAAGTGAAAAGGAGGGCGTTGTTAGAGTTTATATCACAGACCAGTGGATTTAATGGAGACAGGCGAAATGAGCAATAGGAAAGAATCTACTGAACTTGATGCATGAAAATCCATTTCCCTTCCATATTGACCTATAATAGCCAGCTATCCGGGAGATGAGATGAGTTTAGATAGCTGAATACTTAGACCTCGAGTTTATAATAACAAAACCTAAAAGAATGAGTTGCATACATACATAATACAGACGTTTTTGAAATTTGCTCAACAATTGATTCCAACGGGCTATATGTATACCATTAAAAAGAATGTGGATGAGCAGTTATTTTTATCGTTCCATTAGAAGCTAACAGGTTATCATAACCTGACCAACCTTTCACATTTGCTTGTTCTTACTGGACAATTATAAAAATAAGAATAAATGCTTATTTCAGGAAAATTATCGCTCATTTATCGAAACAAAGAGTAATAAATTAAAATATTTACATTGATTCGAGTCAATAGTAGAGTCAGTTGACATTGAAAACATAACTAAAATCAGGAAAATGACTAAAAATATGAAATTTTTCGAATAAATTATCGCTTTCCATGATAGTGTGAGAATGATGGAAGTCAAGAGGAGTGTCCATCCTGTGTGAAGAGGGGCTAGCGTCTTCATTAAAGTCCTCTATCTCTCCCAATTAAATTTCAAATACAACCAACTTATCAAACCTGAATTACTTTTTCCAATCAAATTCCATGACCATCCACTGAGCTGAGATAAGAGAGTACCTCATTGAACGACTGTTCAATGTTGTACCTCTCTGTGTCTCGCAATTAAATTCTGAATACAGCCAATCATTAAAAACCTAAATTAATAATAATAATAATTTGAGAAATTTTTGCAAATTGACGAATGCCTGACTACGATGAGAGGAGAGCTTCGACAATAGATGTGCCAGCTCCATCATCGGAGACTCTATCTCTCCCAGATAAGCTACTGAGCCTAACGAATAATTTAATTAAATAATTTTTGTGAAACCTTGGAATTTCTGAAAATCATAGGTGGAATTTCGACCAAAATGTGATCCAAATTCGCTTCTAGGCAGAGAGTATGATGCTAATGGAGTAGGTAATTACCTCCAAATAACGGGTTTTCATCGAGTGTGGAGTCTGTAAATCCTCGAGACATCATTGGTATGTAGCTCTTGGAGACAAATGTTCGAAAGGGTGTATTTCAGAGCTCGGGTTGAGAGCAAAAGTAAAAAGGAGGATGTTTTGGAGTTTAAATCTCAGACAACTGGCTTAAAGGTATATGTATCTAAAAACGAGAAAATGAAGGAAAATGGAGGAAAATATGAAATTTCGAATAAGTTATTGCTTCTCATGATAGAGTGAGAATGATAAAAGAGTCAAGATGAGTGTCTAGAACATAATAAATTGTAGCCAATGAAGACATTGTCTATAAGAAAAATAGTCAAAACAGCGAAAATGGGAGGAAAATGGCATTCGAATACATGAACAGAGTGTGTCAACATACAGGAGTAAGAGACTATATATTATTTATCCCAACGAAAAAAGTAGAAAAAGCATGTGAAATGTGTTGATTTCCGAATCTATCGTTGATGATAATCAAGTTAATTTCTGTTGCATTACAGATTCATGGAGTAAGGAGACTATATTATCTAGTAATTTTAATCGTTAAGTTTTGAGTTGTTTCATGCATGAATTGAGGAGGAGAGTGACTGGACTGCATAATTATAGCTAGCTAGTAGAGTCAATATCCAATGGAAAAATAGTTAAAATGAGAGAGTCAGACCGTTAACACTCTCATTTATGTTCACATTCGGGAGACTTTATTACTAAACCTATCAAATATTTTGACAATGAGATGGCTGAGTAATGGGGGGTAATACTCGAAAGGGTGGATTCGAGAGCTCAGGTTGAGAGTAAAAGTGAAAGGTAGAAGCTGTTCAGAGTATAAATCTCGAACATTGGGATTTAATGGTTACAGGCAGAAAGGGAATAGGTATCATTATCTGTAAACTATCGTATATGGAATATGAGGTTAGGGGTTAATATATAAAAATTTTTTATTAGAATTTCCAAGCAGAGTAAAATATGTAAAAGGAGATGTTAATATTAAATATAAGTTTGAAATATTTACCATTAGATCATAGCAAAGGTACATTAATCAGTCAAGAAACTGTTAAATTTATTGAAAGTCACAAAAATCGTTGTAGAGGGAATACATAGTATTCTGATGATAACAGGGGTTCTATTAATAAACCCGTACATTTAAAAGATCGTCGATAGATGGAAAATCATACAGACAAGATGTGAAGGCTGTCTTCCAGAAGTATTCGACCTGGAAATAGCAATGCTATAGTGTGACGGATACAAATTTAGAAAAAACAGCTGAAACTGACTAAAAGAGCACTATTTTTGAATATTTTGCATTTTGATGTAAGTAAAACAGACAATTAATCGGAATAATATTTGATTGAAAATTTGAAAGGAATAGGCATTTGCTAAAAAAGAACAAAGTGTAAAATCCATCCATTCATCCATCAATGCAGAGAGTCGGTTGATAGATGGAAAAATAAGTCGACAAGACAGGTGTCAGATGAGGAGATCGCCTTCTGAGGCGCTCGTGAGAAAATCATATATCGTAATCAAGTAGTGGTAGATGAAGAAAGGGAGGAAATTGAGTACTACTTAACGTTGTTGTTCAATCTGCTGATGAAAACATGGGAAATTGGCGAATAATCTGGAAAGGTAGGTATTAATCTGCTCAAAAGTATATAAAAATTAGCAATTTAGCGGAATAATATTAATAAAAGGATTAAAAATTTGAAAGAAGTAGACAAGTAGTATGTAAAACAGTGGGGTGAACTGGCTATCAGTGTTGAAAGTATGGGAAATAAGCAACTCTGAGAGAAGGATACGGAGAAAGTTTTAGAGGGTGTTGAAAATAAAAGACAGCGGTAGTATGTTAATTTCATCAAAAATCTGTTAAATTTGACAAAAAATGACAACCTATATCAGAAAAATTGTTTTAAAGGGAATATCTACTACTATTTTGATAATAACATGTGTTCAGTTAAAGAGTCTGAGCATTTAAAAAGGTCAGAATACTCACAGATGAATGGAAAAATGTGTATATACTACCTGCTTCAGCTGAGAAAGACATCTTCCAAAGGAACTCAGTATAGATTGTTTTATATTGAAATTTGCTTAACTCGTAGAAAATAGCTGAGAAAACTGACAGAATGGTTAAAATGCCAATATTTGACTTGCTATCATGTGAAGTTATACCGTTAGATTGAACATTACAAGTCACTGACTCATCGGGAAGCTGAATACGATTGCCAATGACTATGAGAAAAAATGTACGTTCAAGATACTTTATATGAGAATTAGTTAACGAAAGAAAATAGGTATGTAAGAACGCCAGATTGACTATGCTATATGTATAGCCCGATGGGGCAGATATTCACTAATACTCTGAAAAGGTAGGTATTAATTTAATCAAAAAATAGGTAATTAGGAAAACTAGCCGAATCTAGCTAAAAATACCTCCATTTTTCCTCAAAAAGTCGGTAAAACGCTCTAAATTTGAATATTTTGGCATTTTTGATGTAGGTAAAAGGTAAAACAGATACCTAGCCAATAGGTAATGGAATAAAAAAATTTTGAAAGGACAAGCTTTTGCTAAGAAAGGGAACAAGAAGTGAAACTTCTCCCTCAGATACATCTTGAT
Source organism: Acanthococcus lagerstroemiae (assembly GCA_031841125.1). NCBI lineage: Eukaryota > Metazoa > Arthropoda > Insecta > Hemiptera > Eriococcidae > Acanthococcus > Acanthococcus lagerstroemiae. Next base: position 45,591,561 of record CM063113.1, read on the forward strand.
ATAGCTGATTGATAATAACTTGGGATTCGTAAATTGATTGAAATTATGTTAAGAAGTATCCTAACAGGTGTAGATTATTCTAAATGCATTCATATTTCAGGTGATAAAGTCCCCTCCTCTCCCCAATGAAGAGAATCAAAACAAATGGTACAACAACCAACTTGAACCGAGAATTACATACAAACATGCGAAGAAAATTAAAAGGAGATATGCATATAGCAGAAAGAGAACAAGGAGTGGAGCCCCAGTCCCACTATTATGAGAGAATAGGGAAAACTAACTGAATCTGACTAAATTTGAATAGTTGGTATTTTTTGACAAAATAGGCAATTGATAGGAAGTTTTGCAGTTATGTTACCAATTTAGTAATAGATTAAACTTCTGAAAGGGTGAGCATATGATGGTAAGAGAACAAGAAGTAGAATCCCCACCCCTCATGAAGAGAATCAAAACTATGGAAAATAGTCAAAAGGAATTGTAATTGCATAAACCATCTAGTTATCATCAATGTCAGATCATATGAAAATATGATGTAGTATCTATACTCGCAGAGAAAGGTACCTACATTGAAAACTCATACATAGGCGACAGTTCAAAATGCAGAAATTGAGATAAAATGAGTAAAAAATCATCACCTAAACGGACAGTCCGAGGAGAAAAAATAAATAAAATATCGACCATGATAAAATACCCGCGAATATTGGGTTATATTTACTCCCATTTAGGGCATACTACACAGACACTTGTGACTCTAAAAACAAGATTTTTTAACAACAGCGATAAAAGACACTAGATACCTCGGATAAACTTAAAATTAAGCACAATTGTATACAAATTTACTTAGTTACAAGGAAATAAACACTCGCATATTTACATATAGGTACACAGATTGATCGAGAAAATATTTACAGTTTGATACATCAGCAATCATCGACACCATTGTCTGACAGTATGACATGTATATAAATGGCAAAAACGGCGTTTAAACGAATTTCCGAGTCAATTAAGTAACATATATTATAATCTAAGAGTGAATAATCGCAAGCAATGGTGTCGATGATTGCTGATGTATCAAACTGTAAATATTTTCTCGATCAATCTGTGTACCTATATGTAAATATGCGAGTGTTTATTTCCTTGTAACTAAGTAAATTTGTATACAATTGTGCTTAATTTTAAGTTTATCCGAGGTATCTAGTGTCTTTTATCGCTGTTGTTAAAAAATCTTGTTTTTAGAGTCACAAGTGTCTGTGTAGTATGCCCTAAATGGGAGTAAATATAACCCAATATTCGCGGGTATTTTATCATGGTCGATATTTTATTTATTTTTTCTCCTCGGACTGTCCGTTTAGGTGATGATTTTTTACTCATTTTATCTCAATTTCTGCATTTTGAACTGTCGCCTATGTATGAGTTTTCAATGTAGGTACCTTTCTCTGCGAGTATAGATACTACATCATATTTTCATATGATCTGACATTGATGATAACTAGATGGTTTATGCAATTACAATTCCTTTTGACTATTTTCCATAGTTTTGATTCTCTTCATGAGGGGTGGGGATTCTACTTCTTGTTCTCTTACCATCATATGCTCACCCTTTCAGAAGTTTAATCTATTACTAAATTGGTAACATAACTGCAAAACTTCCTATCAATTGCCTATTTTGTCAAAAAATACCAACTATTCAAATTTAGTCAGATTCAGTTAGTTTTCCCTATTCTCTCATAATAGTGGGACTGGGGCTCCACTCCTTGTTCTCTTTCTGCTATATGCATATCTCCTTTTAATTTTCTTCGCATGTTTGTATGTAATTCTCGGTTCAAGTTGGTTGTTGTACCATTTGTTTTGATTCTCTTCATTGGGGAGAGGAGGGGACTTTATCACCTGAAATATGAATGCATTTAGAATAATCTACACCTGTTAGGATACTTCTTAACATAATTTCAATCAATTTACGAATCCCAAGTTATTATCAATCAGCTATATCAAGATGTATCTGAGGGAGAAGTTTCACTTCTTGTTCCCTTTCTTAGCAAAAGCTTGTCCTTTCAAAATTTTTTTATTCCATTACCTATTGGCTAGGTATCTGTTTTACCTTTTACCTACATCAAAAATGCCAAAATATTCAAATTTAGAGCGTTTTACCGACTTTTTGAGGAAAAATGGAGGTATTTTTAGCTAGATTCGGCTAGTTTTCCTAATTACCTATTTTTTGATTAAATTAATACCTACCTTTTCAGAGTATTAGTGAATATCTGCCCCATCGGGCTATACATATAGCATAGTCAATCTGGCGTTCTTACATACCTATTTTCTTTCGTTAACTAATTCTCATATAAAGTATCTTGAACGTACATTTTTTCTCATAGTCATTGGCAATCGTATTCAGCTTCCCGATGAGTCAGTGACTTGTAATGTTCAATCTAACGGTATAACTTCACATGATAGCAAGTCAAATATTGGCATTTTAACCATTCTGTCAGTTTTCTCAGCTATTTTCTACGAGTTAAGCAAATTTCAATATAAAACAATCTATACTGAGTTCCTTTGGAAGATGTCTTTCTCAGCTGAAGCAGGTAGTATATACACATTTTTCCATTCATCTGTGAGTATTCTGACCTTTTTAAATGCTCAGACTCTTTAACTGAACACATGTTATTATCAAAATAGTAGTAGATATTCCCTTTAAAACAATTTTTCTGATATAGGTTGTCATTTTTTGTCAAATTTAACAGATTTTTGATGAAATTAACATACTACCGCTGTCTTTTATTTTCAACACCCTCTAAAACTTTCTCCGTATCCTTCTCTCAGAGTTGCTTATTTCCCATACTTTCAACACTGATAGCCAGTTCACCCCACTGTTTTACATACTACTTGTCTACTTCTTTCAAATTTTTAATCCTTTTATTAATATTATTCCGCTAAATTGCTAATTTTTATATACTTTTGAGCAGATTAATACCTACCTTTCCAGATTATTCGCCAATTTCCCATGTTTTCATCAGCAGATTGAACAACAACGTTAAGTAGTACTCAATTTCCTCCCTTTCTTCATCTACCACTACTTGATTACGATATATGATTTTCTCACGAGCGCCTCAGAAGGCGATCTCCTCATCTGACACCTGTCTTGTCGACTTATTTTTCCATCTATCAACCGACTCTCTGCATTGATGGATGAATGGATGGATTTTACACTTTGTTCTTTTTTAGCAAATGCCTATTCCTTTCAAATTTTCAATCAAATATTATTCCGATTAATTGTCTGTTTTACTTACATCAAAATGCAAAATATTCAAAAATAGTGCTCTTTTAGTCAGTTTCAGCTGTTTTTTCTAAATTTGTATCCGTCACACTATAGCATTGCTATTTCCAGGTCGAATACTTCTGGAAGACAGCCTTCACATCTTGTCTGTATGATTTTCCATCTATCGACGATCTTTTAAATGTACGGGTTTATTAATAGAACCCCTGTTATCATCAGAATACTATGTATTCCCTCTACAACGATTTTTGTGACTTTCAATAAATTTAACAGTTTCTTGACTGATTAATGTACCTTTGCTATGATCTAATGGTAAATATTTCAAACTTATATTTAATATTAACATCTCCTTTTACATATTTTACTCTGCTTGGAAATTCTAATAAAAAATTTTTATATATTAACCCCTAACCTCATATTCCATATACGATAGTTTACAGATAATGATACCTATTCCCTTTCTGCCTGTAACCATTAAATCCCAATGTTCGAGATTTATACTCTGAACAGCTTCTACCTTTCACTTTTACTCTCAACCTGAGCTCTCGAATCCACCCTTTCGAGTATTACCCCCCCATTACTCAGCCATCTCATTGTCAAAATATTTGATAGGTTTAGTAATAAAGTCTCCCGAATGTGAACATAAATGAGAGTGTTAACGGTCTGACTCTCTCATTTTAACTATTTTTCCATTGGATATTGACTCTACTAGCTAGCTATAATTATGCAGTCCAGTCACTCTCCTCCTCAATTCATGCATGAAACAACTCAAAACTTAACGATTAAAATTACTAGATAATATAGTCTCCTTACTCCATGAATCTGTAATGCAACAGAAATTAACTTGATTATCATCAACGATAGATTCGGAAATCAACACATTTCACATGCTTTTTCTACTTTTTTCGTTGGGATAAATAATATATAGTCTCTTACTCCTGTATGTTGACACACTCTGTTCATGTATTCGAATGCCATTTTCCTCCCATTTTCGCTGTTTTGACTATTTTTCTTATAGACAATGTCTTCATTGGCTACAATTTATTATGTTCTAGACACTCATCTTGACTCTTTTATCATTCTCACTCTATCATGAGAAGCAATAACTTATTCGAAATTTCATATTTTCCTCCATTTTCCTTCATTTTCTCGTTTTTAGATACATATACCTTTAAGCCAGTTGTCTGAGATTTAAACTCCAAAACATCCTCCTTTTTACTTTTGCTCTCAACCCGAGCTCTGAAATACACCCTTTCGAACATTTGTCTCCAAGAGCTACATACCAATGATGTCTCGAGGATTTACAGACTCCACACTCGATGAAAACCCGTTATTTGGAGGTAATTACCTACTCCATTAGCATCATACTCTCTGCCTAGAAGCGAATTTGGATCACATTTTGGTCGAAATTCCACCTATGATTTTCAGAAATTCCAAGGTTTCACAAAAATTATTTAATTAAATTATTCGTTAGGCTCAGTAGCTTATCTGGGAGAGATAGAGTCTCCGATGATGGAGCTGGCACATCTATTGTCGAAGCTCTCCTCTCATCGTAGTCAGGCATTCGTCAATTTGCAAAAATTTCTCAAATTATTATTATTATTAATTTAGGTTTTTAATGATTGGCTGTATTCAGAATTTAATTGCGAGACACAGAGAGGTACAACATTGAACAGTCGTTCAATGAGGTACTCTCTTATCTCAGCTCAGTGGATGGTCATGGAATTTGATTGGAAAAAGTAATTCAGGTTTGATAAGTTGGTTGTATTTGAAATTTAATTGGGAGAGATAGAGGACTTTAATGAAGACGCTAGCCCCTCTTCACACAGGATGGACACTCCTCTTGACTTCCATCATTCTCACACTATCATGGAAAGCGATAATTTATTCGAAAAATTTCATATTTTTAGTCATTTTCCTGATTTTAGTTATGTTTTCAATGTCAACTGACTCTACTATTGACTCGAATCAATGTAAATATTTTAATTTATTACTCTTTGTTTCGATAAATGAGCGATAATTTTCCTGAAATAAGCATTTATTCTTATTTTTATAATTGTCCAGTAAGAACAAGCAAATGTGAAAGGTTGGTCAGGTTATGATAACCTGTTAGCTTCTAATGGAACGATAAAAATAACTGCTCATCCACATTCTTTTTAATGGTATACATATAGCCCGTTGGAATCAATTGTTGAGCAAATTTCAAAAACGTCTGTATTATGTATGTATGCAACTCATTCTTTTAGGTTTTGTTATTATAAACTCGAGGTCTAAGTATTCAGCTATCTAAACTCATCTCATCTCCCGGATAGCTGGCTATTATAGGTCAATATGGAAGGGAAATGGATTTTCATGCATCAAGTTCAGTAGATTCTTTCCTATTGCTCATTTCGCCTGTCTCCATTAAATCCACTGGTCTGTGATATAAACTCTAACAACGCCCTCCTTTTCACTTTTTCTCGTAACCCTGAGCTCTGGAATATACCCTTTCAAGCATTGCCCCGAGAGAGAGAGAGAGAGAGAGAGAGAGAGAGAGAGGGGTCAGGTAGACTGTTTGGACTATCTTAGCTCTCAATTTAATAGCTCTCTGTTTATCCACCTCCTACTTTGAGTTTGGGACATCCTATAAGCTGGCTAGAATAATCGAGGATACTCGCTGTATACATGGTCAAAATTCATTTCAAACATACATGTTCACTTGTCTGAGATTTAAGACTTTAAATATTGAGAATTTTAGATACGTTTTTTGAGGTGAAATAGCATAGAATCATCCCTAAACATACTTGGAACAGAATCAGTATGTTGGAAGACCAGCGAGTATCGCGCACTGGTTGAAATACTATCGAGCCTGGGGAACAACCCTAAATTCATATCAGATGGCTAGTAACTCGCGCAAAGTAATGGTATTTTACATTCCAGGAATGTCTACACCTATCAATAGACCTGACAATTTCGAACTCGTGACTGTTGCAAAAGCCCGAATCAACGGTACTTTCTTCATTGCGTTATTCGACCATCTCATTAGCGAAAATATTCTCCATCTAGAAGCGAAATATCTCATCATTTGTAACGAATCATTCATTTATTCAGGCATCTAAACTCTTCTCATCTCCCAGATATCTGACTATTATAGATCAACGTAGAGCAAAAATGGATCTTCATATAGCAAGTTCTACAGATTCTTTCCTACTGCTCATCCCGCCTGTCTCCATTAAATCCACTTGTCTGAGATTTAAACTCTAACAATATCCTCCTTTTCACTTTTGCTCCCAACCCCGGAGCTCAGGAATATACCCTTTCGAGCATTGCCTCCGAGAGAGGTCAGCGAGACTGTTAGGACTATTTTAGCTCTCTGGTTTATCCACCCCCTACTTTGACTTTGGGACGCCCTATATGCTAGCTAGAATCATCGAGGACACTCTGTATACATGCTCAAAATTCATTTTCAAACACATGCTCATTTGTCTGAGATTTAAGACTTTAAATAAGGAGAATTTTAGGTACGTTTTTTGAAGAGAAATAGCATTGAAGCAACCCTAAACGTACTTGGAACAGAATCACTATCTTGGAAGACTAGCGAGTATTTTGTAATTTATGTAAAAAAGCCGCTGACAATGGGAGCGAAAGCCTAAATCAAACGGTACTTTTGCTGCATACCAACGATGTGCACATAGCATTATAGTCTTGAGAATTTACAGATATTTGATGAAAACCCGTTATTCGGAGGTAATTACAGAGGATTTTTCAAATTGAATATAAACATGACTCTGATTCAAAAATTCGAGGATTTTGCGAAAATTATTTCATTTTTTAATATTCATTAGGCTCAATAGCTTAATTGGGACTCTCATCTCCCAGGTTGAGGGCTAACTCCTTACTATACTCGGGAGTAATTTGGATAAAATACAAATATTTCATGTAAATGCCTCCCATTTAATTAATATTAATTAGGGCGAGATGGAGAGTATAGGCAACGGAGCTGACGCTTTTTCCGCTAAAACTCTCATCTCCCGGGCAAAAGGATATCTCCTTGTACTCAATGTCCACCGCATTCATCTGATATTTGATAACCAACTCAAAAGTAATTCGGGTATCATTTCCTCTGGCATTTGATAATCTCCTACTCAAAAGTAATTCGGATAAAATACAAGTAGGTATCTCTCTCTCATTTAATTAATTAATATTAATTAGGGCGAGATGGGGAGTATAGATAGAGAAGCTAACGCTTTCTCCATCAAAACTTCCAACTCCCAGGCAGAAGGCTATCTCCTTATACTCGAGAGTAATTTGGGTAAATGCTCGCCATATTCATCTGTTGTTCGATATCCCATCTACACAAAGGTAATTCGGTTAAAATATAGATATTTCATGTAAGTATCTCCCACTTTATCGATAAAACATTCTAATCTCAGATTTGAATCTAAAATGCATTGTCTAAGGCTTTAATGTCAGCACTTTTTCGTTAAAATCTTCTAATCATAGGCTGGTTGGATAAAATAAGGCTGAATCCTGTATCCGCGAGAAATGGGAATACAATAAGCACACTAGAAGTCGATTGACACCAATTGCCCTGGGCTTGGAGCCGCACACTCGAAGCGTCAAGTGTCACGCTCGCTAATTGTTGCAGGTCGAGTCTACTTTATGCGAAAAAAGTCTAAAGACATGTTTCGCCTGTTGACTGCTTTGTGTGAAAATAGCATGCATGTCCAAGGTGGGGTAGTTTATCGAATCTAACGCTACTTTTAACGGTAAAAATGTGAAATTGACTCGTCCGTTGACTGCATCGAGTGAAAATAGCATACATGTCCATGTATCTGATATTTTTCGATTCGATTCGGAGATTTGTAAAATTAATAATAATAATAATAATTGGATATACTCAAATTTAATTGCGAGACACTGAGAGGTCCGTCGTTGACGCTACTGCGTCTAACGAGGGACTCTCTTGTCTCGGGTTGGTAGATGACTATCAAATTCGAAAATTAATTCAGGATTGATAGGTTGATACTGTTCTAAATTTAATTGGGAGACGTTGAGAGGTCCATCGTTGACGCTGCCGCGTCTAACGAGGGACTCTCTTGTCTCGGGTTGGTAGATGGCTATCAAATTCGAAAATTAATTCAGGATTGATAGGTTGATACTGTTCTAAATTTAATTGGGAGACGTTGAGAGGTCCATCGTTGACGCTGCCGCGTCTAACGAGGGACTCTCTTGTCTCGGGTTGGTAGATGGCTATCAAATTCGAAAATTAATTCAGGATTGATAGGTTGATACTGTTCTAAATTTAATTGGGAGACGCTGAGAGGTCCATCGTTGACGCTAACGCATCTAACGAGGGACTCTCTTGTCTCGGGTTGGTAGATGGCTATCAAATTCGTTTCGAAAAATTAATTCAGGATTGATAGGTTGATACTGTTCTAAATTTAATTGGGAGACATAGAGAGGTCCATCGTTGACGCTGTCGCGTCTAACGAGGGACTCTCTTGTCTCAGCAATTTCTAACTCCCAGGCTGAAGGCTATCTCCTTATACTCGAGAGTAATTCGGGTAAATGTTCACCGCATTCATCCTTCGTTTGACATCCCCTCCACTCAAATGTAATTCGGGTAAAATACAAGTATCTCTCATTTAATTTATTTATGTTAATTAGAGCAAGATGGGGAGCATAGACAAAGAAGCTGACGCTTTCTCCATCAAAACTTCCTACTCCCAGGCAGAAGGCTATCTCCTTATACTTGAGAGTAATTCGGGTAAAGTACAAATATTTCATGCAAGTATCTCCCACTTTATCATTAAAACATCCTAATCTCAGATTTGATGTTAAAAACACACATGTCTCACCGCATATGAGTTCCGCTATACCGCAAAATAAATTCCGAAAAACGCGAAGAAAAAGAAGTAATTTAACCACCACCACTATTAAAAATCATCTCGCCGTGAATAAAATACTCAAACAACTTAGATCTCATTTAGAAATCACCACCTTAATCATCTACCCCGTTAACATCATACAAACAACAGCACGCGCGAAATTTTAAATATTCAGTTAAAAATATTCAACGAAAATATCTCCCACTTAATACTTCCCACCTTTACTTCACGAACACGTGATTAAAAATATTCACTCGCGAAACGACTTCAAATTCCATCCGAAATACATTAAACATAGTCCCTTAATTACCTAGTACCGAACTACCTACGCGAGCTCGATGCGTCGTGACGTCATATGGCGCTTAGCATAGTCTGTGGTGTGTTCTAGGACTGGTATTTTATATCTACTGATATTATATCCTTCGTATACCAGGGTGGGTATCTCGCTTTGACCCTGCTATCGGCAGTCCTAGACCTGGGAACGGTTTCTTCCATTACCCTATTCATAAAGCCATGTAAATACTCCGCCGCTTCATCCGGGTCTTTCAAATCGTACAAGTCACTCCAGTTCTTTTTTAGGACCAGGTCATACATCTTCCAAAAATTTGCCTTATGATAAAGTCGCCTAGGCTGCAATGTTTTGCTTTTGGTTGTATTTGTATGAGCAGATTTCCGCAAAGGGATATTTATCTCCAGCGGGGGATGATATGGGTCCTCACTGTCGACAAGGGAATTTGTTATCAGTTTCATACGAAATGCAACGGGAATTAATTCGATTATACGTGAAAATGAGATGGGAAATTCGATTAAACATAAAAGTAAGGTGGGTATCAATTCAATTGCCTTCTTTTCGGGAAAATTATTAGGGAATCAATTCAATAACAGCTTACTTGTTTGCCTCTTTTGCAGCCTCCTGCTCAGTATGTAGCAGGCGGCTTTACATTGGTGCAGATTAATTTACTGTGCCCTTATCATTTTGCATATACAGCTTTTCTCTTGTTATCCTCAGACCGACACCTTGACATCAACCAGGCGGTCCAGGAAGTACAGCTTGTTGCCCTTTCTCTTCAGATATTCCACCGACTCCTCGTCGTTGCCCACCGTCAGAAGTGTACTTTTCGGTTCCTCCTTGCAATGAATTGCGTATCAAGACCCGGCAGACATCCCTGATTTTGTAAGTCAAGATTATGCACCAATTTATCTCTACATCTGACTGGTGAGGCTAGTTGAGAATAGCACAGGGCTCCGATATTTGAGTAGTCAGAAAACTGTGACACATAGCTCGATGAATTGGGATCAACACGATTTCCACGGCACATTTCTAACTTCGTCCGCGAGGTTACCCATCTGGAGAGCGGACTTCCCTAGTCATCGATTACCGGAAACAGATTTCGTGATGACTTCGTTATCCCTTTTTACCGTTTTCCCTCACTTTTTGCCTCTCCTAATACGTAGCCGAAATTCGTACATCGACGAGCCGAAACCGAAATGAACGTGGGCGTTTATTTCGTACCTATGAAAGCGTTCTCGTTCTCGTCTGCTCGTCATTACTGTGCACTCGGATACCGCGAACATTACCTTCCGATGCACGCCCAAACTCTACCCATTTCTCGGGCAACATGTGTAAACTATATGAAGTAAATATAGAAGACGAACCAAAAAAAAAAAAATTACCGCGGACGTTAATCGATAGTTTAGTTATCGATAATGTACGGCGAAGACCTGCCATTAGAAACGTATTAAGAATACATTAGACGAGTCTTTCTTGGCTCGCCCGACTCCACCGCCGCATGCGTCCAAAGTTTTTCTCCGATGTAGTGAATGGATCGCGAACAGGCGTTACCCGCTGTCATATAATCATCACCAATTCCAGTTCACTTTTCATATTTTTTTCTTTTTGTTTCTCTTTCTTTACCTAAGTATTCATACCGAACACCTTCGATAAATCATACGTCAAAATATTATTGCCATAGTTCGTCCATAATTCGGGCCTTCGAAGGTTCGATTTGTTTCGACCGAGAGAAGACTCTTTACTCACGAGCATCGAATGGATCGGGTATCGCGGCCTTCGTAATACAATTTTCGTTCACAGAATATTTTCAAGCTCTCCTTCGTCGGGGTACACATGTGGGATATTGTTTTGGTTACGTGATTCCCGCCCTAACGGTTTGCACCTATATATCGAAAGGTTAAAATGTAGTTACGCCTAATTAATGGCCTTATTTGCATGATACATTTCAATGTTTTCGGTATATACTCGTTCGGCATACTATGTCTGTACAAGGGGACTGAGGACTTCGTAAAAGGATTACACACATAGGGCACCTGGAGTCGATGGAAATGTATCAACTGTAGGTATACTTGGTCTCGTTGTTCGCGTATTTGGAGAACGTGAGAGATACGCATCGACTTCGTGGAAAAAGGGTGGTTCAATGTGTACTGGTCTTCTTCGTTAGCGATGGTGACTGATGACTGATGACGTTCAGGTATACAGAAACAATATACAATCTATTAGGCCGATTCGTAATACGAATACAACACCGAAGAGCGATCAGCTCGGGTGTGCACAGCGAATCCGACGGGCGAGAGGTGGGACACCCAAGGTGCTGTTTGTGACTTTTCATTCTTCGTTGTACTTCAAAAGCATACCGACTCATAAGGTCAGTGTTTTCAACAGTAGTTGATCCTGTTGTTTGGGCTACGCAAAATTCATACTCACGGCGCATTCAAAGTGTGCATGCACGGTTGTGTCGGAGTTAAAACCAGGGCCGCATTGGTACACAGCTATTTCTGCCTCCTTCCCGCCCTCTTTGTCAGCGCCAAGTCGATACTTGTTTCAGTGAGTAACATTATTTTCAGTGTTAGTCCAGGAGAATTAGCTAAAAAAGAGGTGTTTGATGGAATTAATTGCAGCACAGCTGAAACTTGGTATGATTGTTCAGTTCCCGCTTCGGAAAAGCCCCGTGATTTCTCCCCTCCCCTGGTGTGAGCATCACCCCGCAAAGTCCAAAAAGTTCCCACGGAAACAGTTTTTGGCTTGTATCTAGCTTAAAATTGAGTTATAGGTAAAAATATTCCTTGCCAAAATTAAAGAGCGTAAAATTCTCTACAAAAATGATATCTGTGTTGTTTTTTTTTCGTGAATCCCATGCCAACCAAGATAATCGGCGTTCAAGATCACATGAGCATGTAAATATGGAGTAACCTACAACGTACGCGGTATACGGTAGCCCTCTCACTACCCGAGCTATACACCGGCGTTGAGACACCCATGCTATACCCTTTATGTATGCCCTTTGTAGACCCCTTGTATAGCCCCTCTGTATGCTTCTGAGTATCCCCTTTGTAAACTGTCGTATAGCCCCTCTGTATACCCTTTATGTATGCCCTTTGTAGACTCGTCGTATAGCTCCTCTGTTTCCCCTTGCACGAATCCCCTTTGTAGACCCGTTATATATTCCTTTGTTTCCCCTTGCATGGATCCCCTTTGTAGACCCGCCATATAGCCCTTTCATATCCCCTTCATGAATCCCCTCCGTAAACCCGGGTAGATCCCCTCTTGTAATTCAGATACATATGAGAAGGGATGATGGGCTCTCAGCCAGTTTAAAAAAGTTTGAACATCCCTTCTATCATGTTGCACTCGTGATGCCCTCAATTCTTTATGATGAGCACTCGTTTCTGATTGACAGTTGTGAACTTTTCCAAACCTTGGCAAAGATGAAGCATATGATAGGGGTGCTAAGAATCCACTGCTGCAAAACACTAGAGGTAACACCGCGTCAATGAGTCAGTCCGCCTGCACTCTTCATAATTCGCATGAGTGTTCGTTCGATTCGCGTTTGGACGCTAAAGAGTCGCTCCCTAGCAGCATAAATAGATAGTGTTTTACACGTTTTACATTATATTTTATACAAGTGTTGACGTCCCCATACTACATTATTGATATTAGTTTCAGTGCATAGTGAATCATCAATGCTATAAAATTCTTTCAGTTTTTTATTTATTTTTTATACTCGTAGTTTCAATAAATTGGTGCAGTATTTTTAAGTGTTGGGTACAATATCTTTGTCTTTCATTCCTTGAGTGACGAGCAGTTCAACTTCAAAGTAAATGCAGGAGGTTATCAATCGTAGGTAATGGAAGTTTACTCACATTATTTTGCAAATTTTGTACCGCAGAAAAATTCAACAAGATTATTTGGGAATTTACTGATTTCTCATTTCATTACTTTTTATGCTTTTGGTGAAAATACTGAGCTCTATGGGATGCCAATGGAACTATACTTGATACAAAAATGAATTTTGTTCAATATTAGAATCGCAAAAACCTGTACAACTTTTGAGCCACCAATATAACACATTTGTTTCACAATGAAATTGTTGTGGTGGTCGCAATGATCAACCTACATGCGTAAATTTTTCCTCACATGGTTCAGAAATTTTTGAAGACAACTTTATCAATTTCTGAGTCAGTTTTTTACATTTGAGCCTTTTGAGACTGACTCCCATGTGGTACTGTTGTAAAAGTAAAAGTTTGGCTAACCATTCACTATTTAACGGTACTGAATATAATCCATTTAACCCCACCCCTGCCCTGGTTGATATGTTTTCTAACTTTAAAACCGCTGTGATTGCAACAAATGTTAATATCACATAAACCCAAAATTTTATACACATATGTAGTCTCCTGACATGGGAAAACAATTTCACCAAGTTCAAAGAAAATCGGCTGATTTTTGAACGTTTAATTAATTTTCTGTTTTGAACTTTAATTACTTTTCTATTTATATTGTACTTCCTAACCAAAAATCACCAACTTTAAGACCCGGGGGTGCAGTTTAAAATCTTTTAATCGATCTGAAACTATTTTGTGATTTAAAATAAAAATTGGAAGAACTTAAGCGGAGGGGAGGGGGAGGGTACGTTGGAGTGGAGCAAGGAAGACGAAGTTCCGATTTAAATCCTGAAGAAGATGGACATTGTTACCCAAGTTGTATACATACAAAATAGTAAGATTTTCTACAAAAATCATTAGTCATGAGAAAGCCTGGAAGGTGAGCAAATTACTGAGAAGATTTGTTGAGCTTCAATGGGCAAGTTTAGCTAAGCATGAGCGAAACCATTTTCAAAGTCTACAAGTCATTCAGGATAAAAGTAAAATTAAGTTGTTGGAATACACTAAAATTAATTTTATGCCGAGTTTTCAAAAACCCCGTTGCAGTTCTTTTTTTGTTTCCAAATTAATACCTACTTTTCCCTTCTTTGAGATACACTTTAGACTTCACAGTATCATTGTCCAAGTTCTTCTTGCAAAGATGAACAGTGGTGCCCAACTTACAAGTCAAATTTTGTATACCAACCAAAATTTGAGGAGTTATCTGTCAAAAGGGCCCTTGTCAGCGATTTTGGTTTTGAGAAAAACAACTTCAAAGTTTTGAAGCTGAAATACTCCTTTCAGACTGATTTAATTGAAAACTATGTTATTATAAAAAATTTTCACTGTGATTTCATTAATAGATATGACTAGTTGATTGTTTTGTTCATTCAGAAACGAACGCGGACGAATTAAGAAAGAAGGAGGATGACAAGGGCCCTTTTTAGAGCCATGGGAAAATTGGTGTGGTGGGACATGTTATGGTTATCAGTAGCTGTTTTCCCATAAGATAATATCGGCGAATCTCATGTATTACTCTTCTATTTTGCTTGTTTCCATACATTTATACAACTTATGGAACAAAATACACAATTCCTAATTCGCTGTATGATGAGTTATTATGTATATTCTCGTGATTGAAGCTAATGTAGTAGTGAAAATGTCTTTCCATGCTGATAAGGCAACCGAAATGTGTAATTTCTGAGACATATTATCGTGGAATGAGTTACTCGCTTTTCACCCTTTGATATAATGTAATGCATGCTTGGTTTTATTGACTGCATGATAAGTTTGTACACATCTCAGCATAGAATCGATGTTAATTCAATGCATTTGTAATCATTTTTTGGCGCCAATTTCACTGAATATCGTCTTAGAGAATATATATTTCCAGCGGTGTAGTGGCAAATTTTCCAGTGTGGGAACGCTAAATATATTTGACAAATTATAAGCAGGAAAGTCGTATTTATATGATTTCCTATCTGCGGAAAACTAGTGTGGGAACGCCGTTCCCGCTCTACTACACCACTGTATATTTCTCTTAAGAATATCATGGCGTCGGTACATACATACATACAGAGCGGGTTTCAGTTTATCAACTTTTACATAGAGGAACATAATACAATAACAGTTTCGAAGACGTTGCTGATCTGCTATCGTGAACACTGGAACTTGTACTTGGCACCGCCATCTCACACTGTCACACCTGCAAATCGAAATTTCCCCTTGATGTCTATTAAATTTTCCTACTTAACCACGTTTCTCTGTCAGAACCTCAGAACACTTAAGGTTGCCACTTCGCTTGAGAGCGATCTCAGAATGAAAGAATATAGTTTGTTGTTTGACTGATATTGATAAGAGGTAAAGCGACTGTATACAATGTAAACGGCTACAAGAGAGTGACGTATTTAAGACAGCATGGTACGGTGAATTCGTTGATTTTGGAAAAATTTTCAACTGGTTCCTAAAGAGTAGGACACGCAGAATTCGAAAATCAGCATATCCGCAAAAAGGGCACCTGTTTGTCAGGGGCCCTTTTGACAGATAACTCCTCATATTCTCAATTACGCTACCTATTTACTAATAACAGTTAACGACCATAATATTGCAGACATTTGGTTTCGAGTTGGCGCAAAGCGTCAACAAAGCATTTGCGAGCGAAGCGAGTGAATGCTCCATCAAAGATGGCGAGCCGGATGGCGCGCGCAACGCCAATTATCTTGGTTGGTATGGGATTCACGAAAAAAACATGGATATAATTTTTGTAGAGAATTTTACGCTCTTCAATTTTGGTGAGGAATATTTTTCCTATAACTCAATTTTAAGTTGATACAAGCCAAAGACTGTTTCCGGGGGCACTTTTTGGACTCTGGGGGGCGATGCTCACACCGGAAGGAGGGGGAAAATTACGGGATTTTTCCGAAGAGGGTACTAAACAATCGTACAAAGTTTCAGCTGCGCTGCAGTTAATTCCATCAAAAATGCTAATTCCCCTGGACTAAAGTACGAATTATTATAATTATTTCATCTCAATTAAACGTATTGGAACTTCATAGCGTTTTTACTATAGTGATGTTAACGGGGCGGATTTTTTGTGATCCGGATTTTTTGGATCCGGAACTCTCTTGATCCGGAGAAATTAAGCAAAATCCGGATCATATCCGGAGCTCCGGTTCAAATTTGCATTTTTTCCCATTACAAAAATTATTGAATTAAATCATTGAAATTGAAAGCGAGTGAGTGATGACTGCTGAGCGTGTTTCTAAAGCTTCTATGTGCAAAATAAAATGGAAAATGGAATGACTCGTACCAGTACATGTAGTATACAGCCTAATCCCTGGAGAGGTGAATTTCATTTCTAAATTAAAACTTCTTCTGTGTTAAATAAAATATAAAATAAATCATTACAAAGTAGGCAGCAATACAATTCATTCCTGTTTCATTCTTTCCATCAATGTAGAATGTAGGCTTACGTTGTACATAAATGAAAAATGAAGTAAAATGAAAAATATATTAACCAGAGCAACACTGGAAAAATGATCAGAAACGAACTTTTTGAATTTAATTATACAAAAACTATGAGCTTTCCACTTATTAGCAAACTTCCGAAGCTCTAGCTGAAACTCCGGATCTTTCTGATCCGGAGTTTTCATGCTCCGGAGCAAGAAGATCCGGAGAAGATCCGGAGAAAATCCGCGATCCGGAGATCCGTTTAACATCACTAGTTTTTACACTTCGGTCAACTGTAACAAGAAGAAGACGTGGGACCTGTAAAATATTTCTAAAAACACTTCAGAGAACACACACGGTTCTGTATGTCAGCAAAGGGCAGGGTGGTGTAAAATGTCTATACGCATTATAGTGTACATGTACTGTATAATGCGCAACACGCGTATATGCAGAAACAGTAGTAACTTCAGCGCTCTGTAGCCGCGTTTCTATGCGTTCTGCAGAAAAAGATCAGGAGTATATTTTTGTAGGAAATTTTATGTAGAATATTTCAGCTCAGAAGTTCTTTCCCCTCAAAATGCGTCATTCCCGAGAAAAACGCGAGGTGGTGGGGTGTCCGGTTTTTTAATGGATAGTAAGGACACCAGTACCAACCCATTGCAGCACTGAAACTTAATATAGGAATTATTTCATTTTCAAAACTCAAACGTTCCCGTGCTATGCAGTGGGCTCATTTTCGCCTCGACTGTACCTGCGCTGGTAGAATCGAGAATCTGCCCACGCTCGACCTCAGCTCGCACAGAGGCCGAGGTACGAGGTTCGTCAACTGTCCCCGGCGACGTCGGCATGTAGACGAATAGATAGGCAGGTACGATACCGGCGTCAAACGTTGATCGAGAATTAATTGATATTATCGGCGACCATCTTTGAAACGGCGAACGAAAAATTTCTTATCTGCCTTTACATACTTCCAGTCGATTTACATAAATTGAGGCCGTAAAACCAACAGCGATAACGCCGTGTTCGCGCCGCTAATTCGTATGTATGTAGAAGATTCGACAGATAACGGAAGAGAAGAAACGGAGTTCTCGCGTTTTTTTTTTTTTGTTATATAACGCGCCGCGTCGTACCCGCAGAAGTCGCGGAGCTGTACATCAAATTTCCCCAACTCGCCCCAGGGCTACGCGGGGGGTAGCCCACGCCAAATAAACTAGTTCACCAGTTAACCTACTCCTACACATATTTTCCACACTTGGCCGAGTCCGCGCACCTGACCAGGAGGATGATGGCAGCGCACCATTTCAATGTCTCCGTTTTTAAGATCATCGAATATATGCGCGCTCGAGTTTCGGTGACAATTCAATAATTCAGCGTGTTTTTTTTTTGTTTTTTTTTTTTTTTTTTTTGGCACATGTATAAATGCATATTTTCTCCCCAAGCACCGAGTCTGTTTGCGTTTTCCAGCAAATAAAATATATAATATAATCGTTGCTCGTCGGATAGACTAGTCAATTTCGTTTTGAATTCTCCTTCCGCGCTGATGTATAAATTGTATTCGTTTTTAAGCTCGACTTACGTCACAAATGATTTATGCATTGGTTTATCATTCGAATGCCGAAAGAGATCTGTGCGGTCGGCGCGTACCACGAGGAGCGGAGCGGAGCAGAGCACAGTAGCTCCTCGCCTCTTAAACGAATATACAACCGAAAAGCCGGTAGCGGTATACGGCGGTACCGTAGAACAGCGTAGCCGATTGATCGACCTATCCGGGGGACATCTTGTCACAACAGGCTAACATTTATTTTCTAAATGGGAGACGCGTTCGTCATTTATCAAAGTTACCCGTTCGAAGACTCCTCGGCAGCCAGCACACAGCCAGGGCTCTCGCAATACACCTTGTATTCGCGTTTTTCCGCGCGCCAACCTTTTAGATACATATTATAAAGGCCTAGAACACGGACTGAGACAACAGGAGGATGTGGATGACGTCGCGGCGACCCTTGCGAGGTTCGCCGATATTGTCACGCCGCTGTCATTGCGGCAAATCCTTTTTACCAGTCGCGGCGCGGCGGTGGCCCTGCCGTCGTGCCTTGCCCACGCCACCGCAGCGCCGTTTCGAAAACAAATATCTTAATAAGTACCTAGCGTAAGACGTCCGTTTATCGGACGGTAAGACGTATCGAGGGTGAATGACAAACGCTCGCCGGGTTCAACGTTCGCCCTGCTTATTTCGTCACTCACCCTCGATCTTGGTGCTGGCATGGCACTATCATTCCTGCCCATCGTGGTCACATCATGAACGACCGTAAATGCGTTGTACCTGACTCGACATCACTTCTTTCCGGATACAAAATGGTGGTGGTTCTCGTTCGGCGAAGTTTTCAGATTGCGTAGTTCCACTCCACCGTTGACACTTTTGCTTGATTTAACTGCAATCAACTCAGGGACGAAGTGGCCCGCCGGGCAACCGGGAAAATTCCCGGTGGCCTCGCGCGAATATATAGCCTGATAATCCGAGAACCGATTTAACATCTTCAAACCTCTACAATGCTTGGTTATGACTAGAGACCGGATTCCTCGGCATTTTCAATCATTTCCTTGATAGGCAGACGAGTTATACTGAGAGATAAGCACGAATCATGGTGATAGGGGGCTGGGAAAAAATTTTTATATTGCCGAAAAATGCCGAAAATGGCTTAAATGCCGAAAATGGCTTAAATGCCGAAAGTGGCCTTACGTGCCGAAAAATACCGAACTATGCTATTTTGTCAACACATGATGCTAAAGTGCAAAAAGGTGTACTATTTGAAAGAGGAAATAATGAAGGGTAAAGAATCAAACCTCACATTTGCTATTTTACTTCACGGGCGAAAATAGGCAAAATACTGTACACGGGTGCGGGAATATTTTTTCTGCGCCTGGGAACGTGGAGTATGTTATACATACCGCACATTCACAGGCGCAGCAAAGATATTCCTGCACTCGTGTACAGTATTTTGCCTATTTGCGCCCTTGAAGTAAAATAGCAAATGTGAGTTTTGATTCTTTACCCTTCATATGTAGAATGAAGTTGAGAATCTTCCCGGAATTCATTTCGAAATTTCCAGATGGTTCCCAACATGTGGGAAAGCTGAAAACATTGATCCGGAAGAAAAATTTACCTACTGACTTCGCTTTCATACAAATTTCGTTTCTCCCTGAAAAGATTAAGAAACTGGAAACGCTAGGTTTGTCTTTACACGATCAAGTTGAGATCATAGAAGAAATGAATCGAATGATTCAGATCATTCCAGGGGCTCGAGGATATACCTACTTCAATAAAAATCAGAGCAAGTTTTTTCAAAAAATAAAGGGTTAGCTTTACTTCGAGAATTGAGTATTTCCTTCAGTGACACTTCTTACCAAGTAACTAGCACGGTTTCTCGTGATCCACAGGTGCTGTCTGTATATAATTTTGCTCCGCTAGTATCTGTTGATTTAGAGCGCTCATTCTTAGCTTACAAATTAATATTAAGGGACGGGCGCCATCACTTCACTCAGCCAAATTTAGCAAAACATCTTATCATTATATCTAATCAGAATCTTTTATGATTTTCATTTAAAATTTTGACTTGTCAGATTATTTTGTGGGGAAAAAATGATGTTTTTTAAATGCCGAATTATGTAGATGTTGCTGCCGAATTTCATATTTTTTAATGCCGAAGAATCCGGTCTCTAGTTATGACTCTTTGAGACTTGTTTAAAGCTCTTGTTGTGTTTGTGTTCTCTTCAATACACGTTTAAGGACCGTCACAGGATTCGATCAACTCTATCCCAAAGCCTCAAGATTTTCAGATTCTGTGATATTTCTATACTTCTTTCAGAATCAGGGAGATAATATTTCGGCCCGTATCCAATTGAGTACCAACGTATACAACTGAGTCCGAAGGCGTGGACGAGATGAGTCCCTGGCTCCCATAAACTGTCAGTATGACGAGTAGAAATTGAGTCCCATGTCATGTATTGAGTCCGCCGGGAAAGTGTACATGATGCAAGCGTACTTACTTTAAAATTTTTTTTATTTATTTTACAACCTTGGGTGGGTGCGACGTCCGCAGCTATGCTGCCTACTTACGGGCATAGGCCTCTGTCAGCACTCTCTATTTGTCGCGGTCTAGCTAATTTAGTCCGATTTCCCTTCTACTGTTTGAACTCGTCCCTCCAGCGTAGTGATGGTCTACCTCTCTTACGTTTGTGATCATTTTTATTTTATTTACAACTCTGATTAGAGGGTAGATCACCGCCTAATCCGCCCACCGTGAGCCATGAGTCTCCGATACGTTTCTCCATCTGCGTCTGTCCTGCGCTATGCTTGTCTGTTGTGGCCCTACTAATTTTATAATTTCATCCACCCAGCATTGATCTCTCCATTGTGTTTTGAGTTACCCTAATTCTGTTCAAAGTTTTTGCACTTAATGACCATGTTTGACACCCCTATGGTAGGATAGGCAGAACCCACGTATTGAAAATTTCGCTTTTGTTTTTATAGCTGAAGTTTCCTTTGAGTATATCTTTTAGACTCCAGAATTTTTTCCACGCTTTGCTACTTCTTACGTAAACCGGTTCTGCATTTCCCATTTTTCTTAGTATAATTTCTATATTATGGCTGAAGTATTTATGATAATTTAGTGACAAATATTGCAATGGAATTTGCGAGAGCTGAATTAGAAGAAAGCTTTCTCCGTTAGATAAACAGTCTCACACTGTCGATAGAACCGTTTCAAAATGTCGATAAATCGGTCCTAAAATGTCAACATCGCAAGTAACACAGCTAAGCTCATTGTAGAACTGAATATGGTTAGTAGTGCCACCAGTGATGTCGGAACGGGTGATTACAGGCGTATATTGTATACCCTAAAAAATTCAAGGGGTTGTACAGAGTATCATTTGTACCTCCCCCACAAACACGAAAACGGAGGAGGGGGAGTGAAAAGTGATTCAGCACGGTCGTGAAAAGGTGCCTAAAAAGATCGCAAAACTAAGATTTACCAAGATTCTTGGAGATTTGGAAGACTATTACCTCGAATTTTGAAAGACAAAGAATTCTTTTTTGTGAAGTTGAACTTTCATAAATTTTGTGCCCTCTTAAAAACAACATTCCAACGCCACTGAACATCACCAACGTGTTTTGGGACAGTTTCATCGGTGGAATGTCGGTGGCAGGTTAATTTTATGCACGTTCTGAGCCAGAGGGTCAATGCAAAAAGCCTTTTGCGGTAGTTGAGCTTGTGCTCTTGTTGAAAGGAAAAAACGTTTTCAATCGGACCAAGAAGTTCCTTAATTTCAAATACAGTGGATTCCTCTTAACAGGGTACATCGAAGGTAGCCATTTTGTTCCAATAAAACGGTCGTCTCATACACCCAAAATGTCACTTTTCAAACGCAAATTTGGAAATGTGAATGCATACTTAATTCACTGAAAGGACGAGCAAAATGAAATTCGTAAAATAAGATTCGTTTGAAGTGTAAAATCCAAACTTGGTGGTGGCAAAGGCGTAAATGCTTTAAATTGAGGGGAAAATATGTTGGGAAACAGATTTATTGATGTAATATGAAATTGTATCTAGCGAAGTTTGTCTTTTTTTTTGCACAGATTGCCGAAAAATGTATTCGGAGCGCGACTTTGAAGCACTTTGGGATGTAGATTGTCCCAATTAACCGGCGGATTGAGTTCAATATTCAGTTGATTTAACATCATGAATACCAACAAAACGGCTGTTCGTATTAACCACCGTCCCTCTTGACTGGAATCCTCTGTGTTACCAAACCATTCGTCAATTATTGCTAGCCAAAGATGGCGAGACCGTGGACGTAAATTGGGGCTCCCCGCATCCATTGAAAGATTTCCCTAATGTAGGCGAAAACATTTTCAGGATTATTTTGACCCTTATTGCCCCCTCCATGAGCCCCACTCACCGACTATTTTTGCATAATGGATGAGATCGGGAGCGATTGATTACTCGTGAGCTGGAGTACGTTAGGACACACCATATCGCCGCTGAGATAAGCCAAGATTCAGAATTCGGGAACCAAGGTCGCTCTTCTCTTTTCCATTCCTGAAAAACAGACGTAATCCTTCACGAGGAAAAACTGAGTCGAAAGTCTACGCGAAATCGTGATCTTAGCCGAAACCCAAGATCCAGGAACCGAGGTTGCTCTTCTCTTTTCTACTCCTGGAAAACGGACGTAACCCGCCCCGTGGAATAACTGAGTCGGAGATCTAAGCAAAATCCTGGCCCCCTTCTCAGGTGACTTCAAGATGAAACTTTGAATCTTCCCGGAGCGCTTTTCGGCCCCAGTCCATGCTTAGGGTCGATACTCCAAATTTCAATTCAGTCCAAGATAGACTCGAGCAGTGGTTACGCCAGGAGTGAACATTCATTTTCCCACAACTTGCGTATGCAGTTCGAGCTGTAGCGTAAGACTTATCTCCCCATGCTCCCTTCTGGCTGCACCGCTGCACATATTTGGAATGTGTCAAAACACTGTCAGTCTAATTGGCCAAACAAGACACGAGAGCACGAGACATGGTGAAGGAAGTTTCAACAAGTAGTAGGACGCGGCTCCCGTGCTAGCTCGGCGTGTTCCATTGCACCTGTAAATCGCCCCGCTTATTACAATCGTTATTATTTAACTTTTTTCTTAGTGTACACTTTGCGCGGATATACTCGCTTATAGTGACTGGCTGGTAGGAGTAGCAGAGAGAACCAACTTGAAAAAGAGCTAACAGAGGAAAACAAAACCGCGAGCTTCTATACCGAAATGAAACCTTCTTCAGAAAGTATAAATTTCACGTTATCTGTTCGCGTAATCTGTAAAATAACATAATTACTTCGAAAGAATTAAAGCGCGAAAGAGTGGGCCACGTGAGGCGGGGACGAGGTCCGACGGGGTCTTCTCTACGTATAGGAATAAATGTAGGTATATTAGGTACCTAAGACTAACTAGAAGCGAATTATTTATCCTCTATACTATATAGAAAATTACCATTAAAACGTGAAATTTAATGAACGGAAAGTATTCTAATGAATGCGCAGCACACTTCGAACTGAAAAAAAATGGACATTTGAAATTCTCATCGTTTATATTTTTTTTGTCTGAATGGTTTCGTGTTCTCAGGTATCATATTATATTGTAATTTGAAAAAACAACTATCTTCGGCAACTGCTTCAATCGCTATTGGATTTAGGCAAAATGCGCCCCTAAAAGAAATCCCTCCTTCCGTTACTCACGCTACCTGGCACACTGGAATCCAGGGAATCGAACTGTGTTGACATTTTGGGACCGATTTATTGACATTTTGAAACGGTTCTATCAACAGTGTGAGATTGTTTATCCAACGGGGAAAGCTTTGTTCTTATTCAGCTCTTGCAAATTCTATCGCAGTATTTGTCACTAAATGATCATAAATACTTCAGCCGTAATAAGATACCCAGCTTCACTCCTCTGTTGGTTCTTTTTCACGATGCCAAGTATCTCACTGTGAAAACACATCAAGAGTGTAACTTCACACAAATAGCCCCATAATGCGTCAGTCGTACGATTGAGTATCCTCAGTTCTTTTATCCTATATCAGAGGGCAGTGACTAACCTGATTTTCAGTAACATAGTTTTCCTCACAGATTATTCGGGGCAGTTTGCCTCTTCTTTCCCGCGGTTTGCTGCATTAGTGAATTTTCCCTTCTCTATGTTGAAGATGTGTGCGTAAAAGAGTGGTTACTAGCCACGACACGCGCGTTCACACAGCGCGCGCGCGCGCACACACACACACACACACACACACACACACACACCAGATACTGGACATCACGTGTTCAGCGAGCATAGTGCCTTCCTTGTTCCTGATACCTGGGTAGGGTATTACAGACAGGGATTGAATGTCAGACAGAAGTGGTGATGGGCGGTTCGCTTCATTGAAATGACTCAGTTCACTACTTCTCACTCGCTCAAATGAACTACTTCAGTGAACTACTTCAGTCGTTCACTCGTTCAGTAGATCTGGGGGGAAAATGTGACCAGATTTGAGAAAACTCATCTTAGAATTTTCACCCTAAGCCGTATTATCTGAGATGGGGTAACAAATAGAGGAATGAACGAGTGAATGAAGGGAATGAATGAAGGAAAGCCTTATCAAAAACTATTTACTATATTAAGAGCTGACTGAAGTATTCAGTCTGTAAATTGAGAAGTGTTAGCTGTTAGCGCCTTTTTTTAAAATTTTTAAGCTCAAGAGTTGACATGTTTAAAACGAGAAGCATACAGGGTTACCCTGTCTTGGCTCTGCAAAATCACTGAATTCACATTTATCACCGGTTGACTTTCGCTGAAAAGAGCAGGCGGAGATACACATGATCCCTCAAAGCTTTTAGTATCGGCAACACAATCGAAGTTGTAACCAACCTGGGGATACCAACGAGGGAATTGTCCTTCTGGTACCCATGTTCGCCGTTTCCCAGAGAAACGAAAACTGTCAAGGAAATCCGATACACTCTGTCGAGCTTCGTCCCTTATGGTACAAACGGCCGGTTGCCAGGAAACCAGATTTAAGTACTCGCCGATTTTTCTTACATTTCAGATTCGTCGCAAATCACGAAATGCAATACTTTTACATCCAAGTTCAGATTTGTTGGTGAGGTAATGTTGGTAATTTCAACCGACATTGAAGGTAAAACACCCGTCTTTATCCGATATAAATGAAAAATTGCCTTGGACTGAAAACGATGTTCATGAGTTGTAATAATAATTAAGAACAGCCTCCTCTATAATTGGCCAATGGCTGTTGAGGGGACCTTAAATAAATAAAATAAATAAATGATATCGATAGGCCTGATGAGACTGAAAAACCAGAAACACAACCTACGACGAGTACCGTCAAATGGGGTATCTTGGAATAGCCGGGTAACCATCAGTAGACATGCGTACGAGCCCCTTTATGTGCCCACTTAAGCTGATCCTCAAACCTCTCCTCTCACTTATGAGTATATGAGCCGTGGACGATCAAAATTTATCGAGCCTCTTGGTGCATTCCAAATTACCCAGCCGTTCCAAAATACCCCATTTAATGGTACTTCATATCGCGGTGAACCTACTACATCACGAGATTTACAACAAGCATCCAATCCTGATATTCTTCAATTCACTATCTCAAGAAAGCCATTATCCCTTGTGGCATTGATAAAGTTAAATGGGCAGTTGTTGAAATTTATAATTTCGGATTACAACCAATTCACGATAGTACAAGGCACTGAATTCCGACGATTCATCAACATGTTAAATCCGAAATACGACCTTCCAACTAGTAATACTCTCGAATTACTTTCTCCTAGAGAAATATAATATTTATGCTATGAACGGGTTCTCTTTTCTTATTTACTCTCAACCCGAGCCCTTACCTCAGAGACATCGTGGAGGCAGTTAGGGCTGTCTCAGCCCTCTTCTCATCTTGCCGAAAAACCGATCTAGGTCGAAATGTAGCGAGTTGCTACGTGGGCTCGAACCCAGCTCCGGATTCCGAGACCAGCGCGCTATCCACTCGATCAACCGGACCCCTAGAAAAGCAACAGCCAATTTTCATGTCTTTGCTTTGGCACATAAACGAAAAAAAAATGTTACGTTTTGAGATTTACTTCTCCTGAGCATACCTTATCATAAAATTGACATTTTCATGTCTTTGCTAGGCACATAAATGAAAAGGTGTAAGCGTTACTTTTGAGCGTTACATTTTGTCCTCATCATAAAATCACAATACGAAAAGCTTTTGTTACTCGTTCACCCTTTAGCTTGCTGACAATTCACATCTCACAGTGTAAGAAGCGGAGCGAACCTGAAACCTAAAACAAACACTTCTGACTCTTTCATTCGACTCCTAATATTGAGCCAACTAATGAAAATGAACGACTGAAGTGTTTCGGTCCGAGATGAAGTGAAAGAACGAATCGTTCATTGAAGAGAGTAGTTCAAAAGAAGTGTTGAAGTACTTCGTGAATGAACGACACATCACAGATTGAGGTCGACAGCCGATAGCTTCTGAGCCGATTGATTTTACTCACTCAGGCAAAAGCTGAGAGTCGCCACCTGAATGGTCAGAAATAAGCCATATTACTCGTAATTGACTTCTAATGGAATGGCAGTAAATTATAGTCAATTACCAAAATTTGATGTACATCAATTTCAGTCAGTCAGTCAATCAATATCAGATACCATGTCCGTTGCCGGACATAAGCTGTCACAGTTTCTGCCGCGCAACTTTCCTGGGCAAGGTTAGTCCAGGTAGTTTGCCATTGCTTTCTCGCGGTTTGTTGCATTAGAGTTTTCCTTCTCGGTTCCGTTAGAGTGTGCAGACGTATTCCGCTTACTAGCCATGTGTTTTCGCAACACTGAGTGAGCTTTCCACGGCGTGCATACGCACAATACCGCATCTTTCTGATCTGGTGGTAACACGCTCGGCAAGCAAAATGCCTTGTTCAGTCGAACTGGCGGGGTTACGCAGCCACGTCGATTGAAACTGTAGTCGCTCTGTTTGCTAGGGTGTGCATAGGCGGAAATAAAGGGGGCAAGGGGGCTAAGCCCCATAACAAAAACTTTGCCCCCCAGATGGAATTCGTATTTTTTAAAATTAATATAATTTAACGGTTTATTTGCGTTTTTTCTTCCTCTTTTTTTTTTTTTTTTTTTTTTTGTTTCGCACAGTGTCTTACAAGGAACTTGGGGCTTAAGCCCCCTCTCCCCTAAACAAGTGGCGTATTTCTGCCTATGGGTGTTAGAGAGGCTAGCTCTCCCCAGTGTTAGCGGGACTCGAACCCGAGCTGGCGAGGATTGCGAAGCAGGCACGTTACCATTCGGCCACAAAGCGAACATGTAAATTAATGTGAAATTAAAATAAATTACTTAGCATACCATAAATTGCGGTAAATTACAGAAGGTCATAGCTAAACTGAAAACTCGAAGTCGAAAAGGCTCAAGCCAAAGGCCAAAATCCGAAGCCAGAAATGTTTCAAGATCAAAAGTTAGGTTGATAGCTAAAAGCCGAACCAATCGGCTGCAGAACACGCTGGCTGGGTGAGCGTTGCCTCGGTCAGTGGGGTGTTCCAGAGTGGCCCTGGCAGGACAGCGCGAATCCGAAACGGAGAGACGAAAGGGGGGGCTCGGGCCAGCTTTAGTGCGTCCTTCTGATCACTGAGGCGATACTCAGGGTAGTCTCCGGTGCCAGGGATGCGGTATCTGGGGAGCCGCTTTGGCTTATGCCGTGCATCGCCATACGCTCTACCTGAGAGCACGATATCTGTCCGCCTCGATGGGTACTGCAATCACTTGACTCACCCACTCGCCCGGATATTCGCGGGGGAAAGGTGAAACCTGTTCGCTAACATTGCGGCAGTGGAAGTCGAACCCCAGTCGCAAGAATGCGAGACAGACGTAATACCACTCAGCCACAGAGCGACCTGGAGTTGCTGAGAAAACAATTAATTGGTGACGTATCGTAATGTAACCCTCACCTGTAACCTATCGTTTTCGGATTTTCCGGCTCCAGGCCGTGCCGCGTTCAGCCGTAAAATTACATGGAATTATGACGTTATTTTCCTTAATCGGGCGAAGAAAGGCCGAACACACGTACGCACGTAGAATCGATCAAATGCCAAAAGCAAATGAAGTATGAAGTACGCGAGAAAAGAAAATAAAAAGACGGAATAATACGAGAAAAAAAGCCGGCGTCACGCTCAAACAGAATATTATTGAAAGGCGAGAGTGAATCAATGGAGGTTAATATTTTCCGTGAATGGTTTTTACACAATAAATGCGGCAGAGAAAGGACCGGACGGTTGGGCGGCGATGTCGAAAAATAGGGTTGATCGGCTGAAATTGAGATATCACAAAGCCGGATGATGGAAAGAAAAAAAAAGTTTTTCGGTACGGCCGCGCGACGAGCCAAGCCGGGTGAGTGCACGCGGAGAGCCGTTCCAGTCGACTGGAGTATCCAGGACCTGACCTAACGGCATCGATGCGCGTCGAAACAGATTGGAAACAATAATTTCATTTCCAGCGCACAGACTTTCCTCTTTTTGCTCAATTGATGGTTTCCTGGTGTATCTATCGGTTTTCACGTACAACCTGAGGGTGGCGTGGCGTGGTGGTGGTAGCGGCGGCGGCATTTTCAATGCCGCCACGCCGCGTCGCCACTCCGCCATCGGCGCGGCGTTTTTCCAATCCACCTGTTGAGACTCGATCGCTTTCCGCTCTTCGATATTCGCTTTTCCATTTTATATTTTCCTATTACGTTCGCGGATTTCAGTGTCTGGAGCCGCAGACAGCTCTCGCGGTGTTCGCGGGTGAGCGCATGAAAAAACCCACGAGCCGCAGCGTGTTGCAGACCAACGGACGACAAGCTGATCCAGACGTTCTCATTGTTCCATAATATGATTTCGAATTCTATGTATTTATGTGGACACCAACATCTGAATATAGAAATTTGAAAAGGTTTACCGCGATTACATCGGAGACGCGAATCGTAAAATGACGTTGTAAACGTCGAAAATTATTTTTCGGTCGAAGATTTATCGTACTCATTAGCGCGGAGAGGGTTTTGAAATTAAACCGCCATTAGAGGAAATAAAAATTTTCACTACCCGTTCGCCGTGGAGCAGGAGAAGACTCGACTGGCCGGGCCGGGGCGTCGAACGAGACTCGCCGCATGCTAATGCCGTCATCGCTCTCGTCATTAAAATGGTTTTCGTCTGAGAAAAACGTAATTATAACGATAATATTAATAAAAAATTGGGAGATTTTGGGAGAGAGCGCGATATAACTGCGCGCTGGTGAACCGGGATGGTGCTGGAAATATTCTCCGGAATTCGGAGATCGGGGATAATAAAAAACTCCCGAGTGTTCGCTGTGTAATACGGCGACGGCGTGAAGACGCAGACGTGCGTCGCGGCTGGGGTTGTTCATGGCCGTAGGGAATTGGGAATGTACATACTTTGAGGGGTTGGGACTGCAGAAAAGTTATCGAAGTATCTCTTCACGTCCTGGGCTTCCGTCTGCATTGCCAGCTGATCGAAAGTGGTACAGGATAACAGTTCATCGAAACTCCACGTGGACCGACTCTCCTGGAAAAGTGGAACGTCTTCTAGTACAGGCCCTGATGAGTTTCTAACGGCTCCAACTGCCAATCCCCAAAAATCAATAGTATCTTCCATTTGTCATAATATATCTAGCATGTTTGCACGTTAGAGTAGCCTATGTTTTTGTCCTCTTCTATTTATTCCTGCTCTTCTACTGCTTTTCTATGAGGGTCATTTGGTGTAGGTTTGACTGAAAGACGGCATTTTGGCCCTTTACCACGTCTTCTTTGACAAAAATGACAGGAAAGGCCTCAGTGTATTCGGCTAGTATCTATGCGAAACAGGTTGGGAAAACATTCACGTGCTCTCGAGTTCTCGATATTTTCCAAAAATCGATATTTTGACTTTATATTTTCAGATTACTTTATCATCTAATGAAATGCATTTTCACCAATCCAATCAATTACATCTTTTTTATTCATTAAATATTAATTTCATAAATTTTAAAAAGATGAATTTGTAAAGGAAAAATTACTATTGAAAATTTAATGAGATTTTCGCTCCAACCACGATTTCTCGGCCTCGTAATCCAAATTTGACCTTTTTAAATGAAACAAATTGACTTGGCCGGAAATATTATATAAGATATCAAACTAGAAGTTATTCGGGTCCCTGATTTTGAAAACTCGATCAGATCTTCGATCCGACGTCGACTTTGGCCCCAGAATTCAAATGTGCAAGTGTTCAAACAGACCAAATTGACCTTGTCAGAAAATGGAACATGATATCACAAGGTTTCAAACGTAGAGGTTTCTCAGGGTTTCATTTCAAAAATCTGATCAGATTTCTGATCCAAAAGTAATTATGTCACCTGCTACAGAACTGCTACAGAATTGCTGAAAGAGCAGATAAAACAGTTAGAAGTACGAGCGAATTTTCAAAAAGCACGAGGATTTGCAGGAAAACTACAAGGTACTACTCCAAAACTACAAGGGGTTAGACGCACATGAAGCAACTAAATCAGAACTAGCCAAAAAAATCGATGAACTCACCTTTGCAACAAGGACAACTCCATCGGAAAGCACCAGCGGCAACACCGAAACCAACCCAAAAAGCCAACAAAACCGAAAAATCACGCGGGAAGAAACGCGATCATGACATGATGAATGATACAGGTATGAGTGAAGCAGTGTTGCCAGATCCAAATTTCAAAATGTGCCACATTTGAAAAAAAAAAGTGCCACATGGGAGAAAATTGTGCCACAATCTGCCACAATTGAAAAAACACACCGTATACCAATCATGTTGGGTTTCATGTGGTTTCATGTCACAGTGCTGTATTTTAGAAGGCATACAGCCTCACAGCGCTTTATGTAAACCCTAATTTTTCATCAGATGACAGGAGAGAGTGTTCAGCGTTCAGCGTTAAAGAAGAGTACGATCGTCCGCCATTTTGACTCCAACCGCGCCCGTCGATGCCAAATTCACTACGCCGTACGCCGTACGCTCCGCATCCGCGTAGTCGGATTCGGCATCCACGGGGACGGTTGGAGTCAAAATGGCGGACGATCGTATTTGCATATTCGGGCTGTTCATCCGCTGGGAGCGCTACAATCGGCAAAATGGAGAACGGGATCAGGACGATTTTCCTATTTGAATGTGTATTGAGTTATCTCAAAATAAGTCGAGAACGAAGCCATTTAGCAAAAAAATTAAAATAACAAAATTTGTAGAGCGTAAGATTTCCTAGAAGTTATCTTCTCACATAAAAAGTGATTATGATCGATTTAACGAAAGCTTCCACCCACCACCCGCGCCGCTCATCAATTATCCCGTTTTCGTTAGTTTTTGTTGTGCGCGACACTAGCGCTGAACGGCCCGAATACAGAGCTCTATCGGCGTTCAACATGGGCTTCTGGCTGAAGTCTGAGCTTTGAGGTGTACATACCTACTAAGTTACTCATGGTGCCAAATCTTTAAAAAATTTTAAAACTCCTTTATTTTATAATGTAGGTAATAATTAAATGAGTTAGAATGGATAGTGTTCTGTCTTTTGTGAAGAGCAAGTAATGGTAATTCAGCCGACAGTCTACAATGAGGGGGATTGTAATTAAAATTGTAGAATAATGAGTCAAAGAGTATTGTACACAAGAAACTGAATTTATATGTGCAACATTTAGCCACAATTTCCAATTATGCCACATGCTGTGCCACAGACACTGAAAATGTGCCACTGTGGCACAATTGTGCCACACCTGGCAACACTGGAGTGAAGATGAAGCCAACGTAGTGGAGAAGCAGTATAACCCCCCCCCCCCCTTCGTTCTTTGTTGACAACAAAATAGCCAAAACCACCCTAGAGGAATTCACAACGCCGAAGTTCCCGAATTCAGAACCCTTAGAAACGGGACCCTCAAAGTTCATCCAAAGGACGAGCTAACATCCGGCTCATCCGAGACGAATTAAACAAGCGTAATCTGGAGTATCACAGTCATCAACTGAAAAGTGAAAAACCATACCATGTAGTGGTCCGAGGATTACACCCGAGTACTGGTGTCGAAATCATAGCCAGCGAAATGAAAAAGCTCGGGCACGAGGTAATACGAGCAATCAACGTAATTTTACGGAAGAGAAGCGATCCAGGCAACAAGGACAGTGCCTGGATTAAAGTCCCTTGCCACTGTTCTTTGTGGACCTGATGCCAAGCCCAATAAACAAAGAAGTGTAGCGACTCCTGTAGGTACTGTGGAGAAGATGAAGAAACCTCGATTCATATCATATGTCAATGTACAGCAATAGCCGGGACAAGACACGAAGCACTGGGACTAGAGTATCCAGCACCCAGTGAAGTCTTAAGGAATAGAGCTCAGTAAAATACTCACTTTGGCTATAAAAGTGGGGCTACAGAGCTGATCCTTAACAGCAACCCGAGGAATAGTGCAATGGACTACAAAGTCTGAACACTCGGCGCATAGAGCGCAATTAATGAAGCTGAATACACGGAGCGAACGGGATTTTCCTATGCTGCGTTTTAAACTGCATAACTCTATATGTGCTGGCTACTGAACGAAACTGAGTTTTGAGAGTCGCTTCATTACCCAGGAGCAAAAGTTTTGAGCAGTTCTGTTATCGAAGCAGGTCAGCAGGCACATCGAGGTTTCCTGGTCATTTTAAAAATGTGCTTTACTCCTGTTGCTGGCGAACTACCTGTGTAGCCTTCCATCGATGATTTTTAATTTGTCTCTTCCATTTGTACCTACGGTTAACTTTTTTTTTTGGTCGATCTCTCTTTCTAATCCGTGCACAGTGAGTGGAAGAACTACCTCGTAAAATTAGCATACGAATCTACCGATTTTTCGCTTCGGGTGCGACATTTCGTGTGTTCCCATACAAATTAATGAGTGCCGCTGCGCGGCACGGCCACTTCTGAGAACTGTGATCGGTATCGCCGAGGGTCGATCGAAATTTAATAAAACCTAAGTAGCCCGGAATATATAACTGATCGATTAATTTCAACGCTATTCGTTGGCACGGTGTGCGTTTGGCCGATTATAAATGGCTTCGATGCGAGCAGATTAGCGAGTTAATGTACTCGATTAACTCGTTTGTCGTCACCGAAATTCGCTCGCCGGCGATACCTAATTTCTTTTATGTCTTACGACCGCCGAAAGAAACACTGCCACCATATTTGTGAATTGTGCGGTTGTATCGGGCGTGGGTATAGATCGGATCGCAAATACGGAGTCGAATTTGTCGAACCGATGAAAACATCTCATTCTGATGTCGAAGGCTGCTAACATTAAGAAAAACAGGTCGATTAATGTTTTATGGGTGACATTGAAGATTGACGAATCGATATTTTTTCTTGTACTGCGACTGATAGCCCGATACCTCTACTTCCCGGGAAGAAGGTCTTGGAACTGAATTTCTCTTTCAGTTCCTTCTGCAACAATGTGTCTTATACAGAGGAATGGTAACCGTTTCGAAGTTATTTTAAAACGCATAGAGGTCGTTTTTTTCGCTTTTTGAACGGTTCTCCATCAGAGCATTTACTTAAATCAGAAAAACTTAGTTTTACGCAAGCTAAAGAATAGTCTCTCGAAGAGAACTCGCCCTTTTCCAAATTGGAGTCGGATCAGAATTTTTTTTTTTTTTTTTTTTTTAATAATAATGTGGCGAATAATATCGAACATTCGAGATAATGGAGGGAAGATCGACACGTTTTGAGCAGTAGAATAGAAGTTCGATAACAAAAGCAATAAGGAGTTTCGCCGATAGCGCCGGGATATATAAAGGCCTCTGGCCGTCGCTGTATAGTCTGGTTTTATATGCGACAAACTGTGCGTTTTCAAAGCGATCTAGATACTGTTTTCGTGCGTTTGTATTAATGTGACATTAAAAGTTCTTAGTACGTGTTTTTATGCGTTTTTCGGTGCGAATTACGTTACAATAATAAGAATTAATCTAGGTTACAATTCTTATGTTTATCTATTAAAACTGCCGGAGGCATCTATTAATAATTCTGGTAATAGTTTACACAAGCTGAGTCATTCTTACCAGTGTAAGGGTGCTATTATTTACATCTTACGGTAAATAATTTGGTTTGAATCCCTTTAGTCCACGGATCTCTTGGCTATTGTCTAATAGCTCGACGGCTATAAGATTTATGTAATCGTGAAGTTGTCTTTTGTACTGCGTGGCGAACCGGCGTGTCTCCTGTAGGACGGTCGGTATTTTCAGGTCACAATGGATATCAGCGTTGCGTTCAAAACGGTAAGCTCCGACTATGGTGCGTAGAGCTATGTTTTGATCTCGTTGGATGTTGTCTACATTGGACTTGCTGGCACAGCCCCATAGCTGGATACCGTAGGCCCAGATTGGCTTCATAAGTGCAACACAGAGTAGCCGTCAGCTCTCCAGAGATAACTGGGATTTTCGTCCCACTAACCAGTATAGGTTTCGCATACGTTCCCACATTTGTTGCCATTTCTGTATGGTGTGATGCTGCCAGTCAGTTCAGTTTGCTTTTGATGTGCATTCCTAGATATTTCACCGTATTCTGTTGTGGAATGATTCAGCTCTTGAGTGTCACTGGGGTGTAATTGTACTACCGCAGGGTGAAGTTAATATGGGATGATTTTGTGGCATTTGGTTCGATCTTCTACTGGCGCGTCCACCTGTGGAAATTGTCAACTGCCTTTTGTAGTTTTTCAGTCGCCTTGGAAAGGGTGTCAGATACTGCTAATATGGCCGTGTCATCGGCAAACATCGCTGTTGTCGTATTGCCAGACGTGGGTGCATCCGCGGAGAATATGAGGTACAAAATGGATCCTAGGACGCTACCTTGGGGTACTCCTGCTGCGATGTTGTGCCACTGCGATGTGGCCTCGTCATTGATTACTCGAAACTGTCTTTCGTTCAGATATGAGTCGAACAGATCGCAGTAGTGAGTCGGCAGGTACTGCCGCAACTTGTTTAGGAAACCTTCGTGCCATACTTTGTCAAAGGCTTGAGCAATGTCCAGAAATACTCCACAGCAGAACTTTCTCTCCTCTATAGCTTTTCCTATTACGTCGATGACTCGGTGAACTTGCTCTACTGTGGAGTGTTTTTGTCGGAACCCAAACTGGTGGTCTGGCATTAGTCCTTTTTCCTCGATCAATGGCCTCAGCCTCTTAAGAAGTTTCTCAAAGAGCTTTGACGTGATTGGGAGAAGAGAGATAGTGCTGGTTTGCCTGGCTTCAGCAGCATTATTACCTGGGCTTTTTTCCATATTTTTGGTATGAGTCTGAGGCTTTTTACGTGTTTAGGTTTTAGTCTATTTCTTTAGCGACCTCCAGGGGTGTGAAATGACGCAAGGGTGCACTGTCATTTCAATTTGTCAACGGCATAGGGCAGACAGGTTCAGATAGTGTCTCATTCGGTTGAAACACTTTTTCTAGGTATCTCGCGTACATATCTGCTTTCTCTTGGTCGCTGCGAATATCCCATCTTCTTTTCGAATGGGTGGTATATGCGCTGAGGGTCTTTTCATGCGTTTAAGTGGACTTCCACAGAGAGTACTCGGTGACTTCTGTTGCAGTAAGTTGACTTATATATGTTTTAAAGGACTCGTTTCTAACCTCTTGAATTTTTGAGTGTAGTTCCTTGCTTATTCGATTAGGCGCAGTCTTAGCCTCCTTGCTCCGCGACTGGTGCCATGTCCGTCTTGCTTTCCGTCATTGCTTGACCAGTTGTTTTATTTCGAGAGGGTATTCGACCTTTTTTTTCGACGGGTGCTCCTATTTCCGGTGTTGCTTCTTTCGCTGCTTTTTGGATTGCTTCAGTGAACGCGATTACAGCCTCGTCCACGTTCTGTTTTAATTTTAGCCCCACCTGCAAGTTAATGCCGGCATCTAGTCGCTCTCGAAAGTGATCCGAGTTGGTGTGCTTAGTTGTCAGGATTGATCTCCTGACTTTTTTTTTATTACAGAGGAGCTCAGCGTCAGTAACACTAGGATGTGATCAGAGGTCAGGTCGACTATTCCATCTACTTCTGTGTAATTTGAGGATATACATTTCGTAACAAAGAAGTCGATAAGATCCGGCCTCTTACTTCCAGCCGTAGGCCAGTACGTTGGTTTTCTTGATGTGATTACATCTGCTGGGATTTCCAAGATAGGTTTTAGTATTTCGCGTCCCTTTGGTGTGATTAGTCTTGATGCCCAGTGGGTGTGTTTCGCATTCAAGTCTCCACCCGCGATGAATCGTTTCCCTAATGTTTGGAGGAACTCCTTAAATTGGTTAGCAACGATGGCGTGTCTGGGTGGACAGTATACAGCTGCTACAATTAGTTCGTTATTTGGCTCGGCGATGTGCACTTTAGTAGCCTGGAGGTAGTCTTTCGAGCATTTTTCGAGTTCGTGATGTTTGATTGAGTCCTTGATGATGACTGCAGTGCCGCCTCTGACTTTGTTGCTCGGGTGCTCCGTGGTGTACACTCTATATCCTCTTATTTTTACCACTGTCCAGTTTGTACAGTGTGTTTCAGAAATTAGGGCAACGTCAATCTTCTTCTCGTTGAGAAAGACTTAAAATTCGTATTTGCGCTGAGACAGCCCGTTTGAATTCCAGGTGATGATTCTGAGGGTGTTCATTTCTTCTTCTTTTTTTTTTTTTTGCTTTGGTTGTCCTGGAGAAACTTGTTTTCTAATTTCTCCAGTAGTTTGGCAACGCTGGCTACAGTTTTCATTATTTCGTCGAGTATCTTCTTCGTCTGGTCACTATTTTCCAGCTCCTTCCCTTGATCTGTTTGCGATGCTCGTTGGCTGGAGTCTTGTGACTCCTGCTGCTGTCTTCCCTTCTTTTTTGCGGCTTGGGAGTAGGATACACCTTGTTTGACCAAGTTCGTTGGTTTTTTCTCTCGAATGCGCTCCACTGCAGTCTTTGTTTTTGGATTGGCTTTTTCTTCTGCTACTTTGTAAGCGGGGTAGCCCTTCCAGTTGACTGTATGCGTGCCTCCACAGCCTACGCACTTGGGCGCCGTTTCTTTCAGTTTGCTACATTCCGATGATGCACGAGCCCCCGCACATTTGACACACTTTGCTTGGTGTTTGCAAAAGTTCTGTGTGTGCCCAAATTGTTGGCAGTTTTTGCCGCGCTTCCACCGTCATCTTCTAGTACGATATTAATCCACTCCGCCACCACTAGG
The DNA here is from genome assembly GCA_031841125.1 of Acanthococcus lagerstroemiae. Taxonomy (NCBI): domain Eukaryota; kingdom Metazoa; phylum Arthropoda; class Insecta; order Hemiptera; family Eriococcidae; genus Acanthococcus; species Acanthococcus lagerstroemiae. The sequence continues at coordinate 45,629,094 of CM063113.1, forward strand.
GATGTAGTTTAGTGTGACGATAGTGGCCTTAATAGCCGATTCACTGTCTATACAGATATAGGTAGATCTGCTTATTAACAAGGCCCTTCTGCTGGCTTCTATCAATGCCCCCCGTGATCGCCATTATCTCGGCTTGGAGGATAGTGACGCCCTCACCTAGTGCCACTGAATAGTTGTCAGCGCCTTTTGCATTCGTGATTCCATTTCCTACACCTTGGTCATTCTTAGAGGCATCTGCAAACCACACATTCTCTTCTTTTCTTAGAATGCTTCGCCACCTCTTTTTCCCAAGCCTCCCATGTGGGTATCAGCGCACGGTACAACTTGTTAAAGAAGTGTTCCATCGCGATTCTATCCTTCGGCATCCCAAAGCATTTGTCCGTCGTTTCCGCCATCTCCCATATCCTTCTATGTCCTGAAGGTTTGGTTGGCTCAGACGATGTCCCCATTACCGCAGCTGCTTCTACAGCAGCGTGAAGTGGTGGCAAGTTTAAGAGCCTTTCCAGTGCCTTAGTCGGCGCCGTTGTCATCACGCACACGAGCCTTTGCAGGTGGTCTAGTTCCTCTCTGACTTTGACGAGGTGGACCCGGTCCCACCACACAATGACTACATATGTGATTCTGGGACGTATTACACCAGTGTATATCCAGTGCATCATTTTGGGAGTGAGTCCCAAGATCCTGCTCACAAAAGTGTGGCAAGCTCAAAGAGCCCCTCAATCCCTTTTCACTTATTCAGTTTAAAACGCAGCATAAAAAGTCTCGTATCTAGCGTCTTATTGAAGTGAAGCGAAATCAGTGCGTCTCTTATTCTTGCAAAAGACGATGAAATAATCTTCGGAGAAAATCTCAGATGATTTTCGAAGAATTTCATCAAGAATCTTCGGGAAAATTTTCCGATAATTGTAAAGAAATTTCATCGGAAATTTTCTGGAAAAAATTCTGATAATTTCGTACTTTTTCAAAAATCTTCCGGTAAATTTTCCGATAATTAATGAAGAATTTCATAGGAAATATTCTAGGGAAAACTCCGATGGTTTTGAAGAATTCTATCAACAATCTTCAAGAAAAATGTTCGGTGATCTCCGAAGAATTTCATCGAAAATCTTCGGGGAAAAATCGTTGGGAAGAATCTCGGATGATTATTAAGGATTTTCATTGGAAATTTATGGAAAAAATTTCCGAAAATCTTATCGGAAATCATTTAAAAAAAAAATTCAAAGAATTTCATCGAAAACCTTTGGACAAATCTCAGAATTTTTAAGGAATTTCCTTGGAAATTTATGGAAAGAATTCCGATAATTTCCGAAGAATCTTATCGGAAATCATTTAAAAAAATTCCAGTGTTTTCTAAAGAATTTAAACAAATTTTTGCCCCCATTTCTAGACCTCCTACTCAACCTGGGGGGGGGGCTAGTAATTTCCCAGGTCCCAATATTTAATCGTTAATAGTGGGGGAAGGGAGCATACACATATTCAGGGACCAAGGTACACAAGTTACACAAATTATACACAAATTTTTGCCCCCAATTCCTTCTTCATAATCAACCTTGGAGGGGGGGGGCTGGTAAAATGGACCTTCTTATTAGAAATCTTCAGAAAAAATTTCCAATGTTTTCCAAAAAATTTCATTAGAAAATTTTCCGATAATTTTTAAAGAGTTTATTACCATTTTTTTAAAAGAATTTCCAATGAAATTCCTTGAAAATCATCGGAGATTTTTCTCGAAGGTTTTCAATGAAATTCTTTGGACATCATCGAACGTTTTTCCTGAAAATTCTTGATAAAATTCTTCAAAAACTATCGCGCTTTTTCCCTGAATATTTCCTACGAAATTCTTCAAAAATTATCGGAAAATTTTCCTGAAGATTTTTGATACAATTCTTTAGAACCCATTGGAACTTTTTCTCAGGATTTCCGATAAGATTCTTTAGAAATTATCGGAATTTTTTCCTAAACATTTCCGATGAAATTCCTTTAATCATCGAAGATTTTTCCCAATGGTTTTCGATAAAATTCTTTGGAGATCATCAAACATTTAAATTCATGAAAATTTTCTAATGAATTTCCGATAAGATTCTTCGAAAATTATTGGAATTTTTTCCCGAAAATTTCTGACGAAATTCCCTAAAGACCATCGGAGATTCTTTTCGAAGATTTTCGATGGAATTCTTTCGGAGAACAAATTTACTGAAGATGTTTGATATGATTCTTCAAAAGCCATCGAAATTTCCCCTCGAATATCTCCTATGCGGAGCCAAGCATTATCCACCAGCCTTGGAATCGAATATATTGTAGACCTAGCTCATTTTATCGAACATTCTAAATTAGATGAAATTTTATAAATTCTACCCACTGTCGGGATTATAGCCAATAGGCATTAAATGTCTCGTAATAATAAATTCATAAAATAAATTAATAAATTTCTCAAAAAATATCCAAAGATTTTCCTGAAAATTTTTGATTAGAAATTTTTTCGAGATTTCCGATGTTTCTTCGGAAATTATCGGAATTTGTTCCCAAAAATTTTCGATGAAATTCCTTAAAAATCATCGGAGATTTTTCTCGAAGATTTCTGATAAAATTCTTCGAAAAAAATTTTTTTGTTCAAAACTTTTAATAAAATTCTTCAAAAACCATCGGAGTTTTCCCCGAATATTTCTCATGAAATTCTTCAGAAATTATCGGAAAATCCTGAAGATTTCTGAAGAAATTCTTTGGATAAAACTGGATATTTTTTCCAAAAATTTCCGATGAGATTCTTCGGAAATTGTCGGAATCTTGTCCCGAAAATTTCCGATGAAATTCTTCAAAAATCATCGGAAATTTTCCCTGAAGACTTTTGATGAAATTGTTTGGAAAATATTGAAAATATTTTCTAAAAATTTTTCATGAAATTCTTGGAAATTCTCGGATTTTTTCCTGAAAATTTTCTATGAAATTCTTTAGAAAACATTGGAATTCTTTTCTGAAGATTTCCGATTTTTCTTCGGAAATTATCGGAATATTCTCCCTTAAATTTCTCATGAAAATCCTTACTAATCATCCGAGATTTTTCCCAACGATTTTTCCCCGAAAATTTTCGATGAAATTCTTCGGTGATCATCGGGCATTCTTCCTGAAGATTGTTGATAAAATTCTTCAAAAACCATTAGAGTTTTCTCCGAATATTTCCTACGAAAATTTCAAAAATTTTTCCCGAAGATTTTTGAAGAAATACTTTGGAAAACATTGGAAATTTTTTCCAAGGATTTCCGATAAGATTTTTTAGGAACTATCGATTTTTTTTTTCGGAAATGTCCGATGAAATTTCTTAAAAATCATCGGAAATTTTCCCGAAGATTTTTGATGAAACTCTTCGAAAATCAGCGGAGATTTTCCCCGAAGATTAATTCTTCGTTTTGCAAGAATAAGAGACGCACCGAGTACGCTTCGCTTCATTGAGATGCTGTAAACGAGACTTTTCATGCTACGTTTTAAACTGAATAAGTAGTTCCCTTGTTGCACTGGCTTACCATAATTATCTCCAACCGTTGTTACCCTCGTCTACTCCTTGCAGTCACATATTCTGCCGTGGTCATAAAGAGCAAGCTTGATCCTACTTGCCCAACTTGTTGTGATATACTTGACCAAAAATTACGTGATTTCATTTTACTATACTTAGATTCAGCATATTTTGTTTTTACCAAGTTGTAATCAATTTTGTATCATGCTGGAAAGCTTCTGCGAGATCTTTTGTTTGAATTTTAGAAGTACCTAGATATGGAAAAATTATGCGGAACCTATTCGATCTAGAATTCACTGGGAATAATTTGAGCTTTACAGTTTCTCCATAGAATTAATAGTCCTGAAATTTTCAGGGACACTGATTTTTGTGTCACTTTCAGCCTTCTAGGGGGAAACAATACAAGGATTCTCGGGGACTTTCATTATGTTGATTAGAACGACTGAATATAATGTATTTTTACATTGAAGTATAGGTCTCTTCGAATTCTTGCACATTCATTCCTACGGTGTAATTATCCTAGACTTGAAGAAAAGTAAGGTGCCAACTTTTTCAGTTTTGCCCACGAGGAATCGATTTGCTCAGTTGACAAACGTTTTAGGAAAGAAACGAATATTTGCCTCCTTGGCAGCGACCTCTGATTCGAATTCTCGCAAATTTACTCCTAAAAGTGGTGTAATTTTCTTGGACTTAAAGAAATGTGAGGTGCTCACGTTTTCAGTTTTGCCCATAAGGAATCAATTTGCTCAGTTGACAAAAATCTTAGGGAAGGAACAGACATTTGCCCCCTCCCTCGGCAGCGGCCTCTGAACGTGATAGAAAAAGACGTTCAGAGAAAACAATTACAGTTTCGATTAACGCCTTGCCTTGCAAACAACGTTCACTCGAATGTACTTTATTGTATAATGATTCATTTATACAAACTGCCCTCTTTCCCCCTCCTCACGTCTTAACAATTCGATTTAACAGAAATTCTTCCCTTTTTTTTTTTTTAAATTAGTTTTCCTCGTCCCTCATTTCCCCGTGTATTTCTTTCTTCGAATTCCGTCTTACCCCATTTTTTTGAGACTAATTGGAGTTGACTTTTTAGTTTTCGTTTTCAGGCAATTAAACATACTACGGCGTAAGGGGTTCCGATTGAGCTGTGCCAGTTTTAACTTCTTTTTGATAACTCCATCGCGGGCGCCTATTTCGGGCCAAGGCGGGAAAACGGGCTCGTGGTATTCGAGCCGCAAATCGAACTTACAGAACTTTTCGCTATTTTCGATTTCGTACATAAGGTTATAAAATGCAGGACGATTCGCATACGGTGCGGGCGAAATTTTACGTCAAGTTCGCCATTTATACAGCAAAAGGAAAATTGAAGATGAAGACGCGACGACGCTCGTTTTGATTGGCGCGTAAATTACAAAAATAAATATAGAAGGAAATTCCGTTTCTGGTTCGGCTCTGTAAATGCTCGTTTGATTAATCTCGTCGACAGCGGAGGAAAGAGAGGGGAAGAAAAAAGACCAGATAAAGAGAAAAGGGATCTATATAGTTTTTTCCGAAGTATTTTAAATTCAAATCGCATCTTAAACGTCTCCGCGTTTTCGGTTTCCTTTTACGCCGTGTCGTGCACCTCTGTTGCCCCCATTTGCAACCCCGCCGTTTCGTCGTTGCTCTTTCCACGCTAAAATAAAAAAGAGCCCGAAAACAATCATTGAGTTTTCATTTAAGACGAGAGTGAGCAAGAAAGAGACAGAGAGTGAGAGGTGTTGAACTGATTGAAAGTAAAAAAGCGTAAAAATTAGGGAAAGAATTTTCCACCCTTAATATCGGGTATACTCCGTTATTAAAGGGTGCTCCGAGGTATATTTCCCATTATTTCTTTTAATGAATTGAAAAAGATACTTACCTGCTTTGATCCGGAATATGCAAATTAATGTTAATCGAATACGCGGTTTCGCCGGTGTACAGTGTCGCCCAAATTGGCGCGATCGTATCCCGATTTGGAGATGGCTCGCCTTATTGGTGCGGCCGATCGGCGCGACAAATCGGGTACTTCTATCCTAACATCGTGAGATTTAGTTCGGGAGTTCGGAGAGGGGTCAAAATCAATTTCAAGTTTGGGGTTACTCCGTCAGATCCCTGTTATCTTACTGGGGTTTAGTGCTCGTGAGTGTACAGTACTGAACTGGAATTGTGTAGCCGTTAAAGAGTTGCTGTATACAGATTGAGTGGCTATTAGGTTTCCTCACTCTTAATGATTATACATATTTGTATCTTCCTTGTGTGTTGGTGCTCCCTAAATGTGAGAGAAACAGTGGCGCTGAAGCCATGAGCATGAGGGCAAAGGAGTCGCTGTCCTCTATTCATGAAGCGGAGGTGGGTACTGGTATCCTGTTGCACCCTCTTTCCTCCCCCAGTTTCAACGAAGGAAATTGTAGGACTGAATGAGAGACCGCTTACATTAAACTATGTATGAACTGGTAAATAAGTTTAATGCTCCTTTTCTTCCAACCCGGAGGGAGAAACTGGCTTATTCTCTAATGAAAGAAATTTCAAGGACAGTTTTCATCACAATTAAGACAGTTGATGGGCAAAGAGATACTATAGGAACGTGACTGCAACGTTGTGTAAATTGAAATTAAATTTCTGCGAATATTACTTACGTGAATTTCACATGTCCGAGGGTAGCATGAAAACAAAGCATAGAATACGTAGAATATGGTTGATTGTGTAATTTCGACCATCTCGACCTTAAGCAGCGACCCATTGCTCTCCCGTTGATTGCGGCATTAGTAGCAATATTAGTGTCAGAGTTGTTTTTACACTTCTGGTTTCTCAAAATTTGTTTTCATTGCACTTCTTCCCCTTAACTCCGTAGCTTATGTAGCCATTCATTTCTTAAGCGGATGATGTTTCGTCTTAAAGCATTATTGGATCTGTCCAAGAAGTATCTTGAAATGCTAACTCGAGGGATCAATGAAATTCTTCTCCCCGTCAATGGAAGGCTAAGAAAACGTCCATTGACATGGACATTTTAAATGTATGAAACCGGGTATTGGGCAAATTATTTATTGAAATAAAGGTTCCCTGGGTCGCTGAATGCGAATGTTCTGTCAGATTTTCCACCCGATTTCGCCATCAAAATAGAAATTTCACCCACTGAAGGAATGACTTCCGACTTGACCTGATGTATCAAATAAAGTATTAAAGGACATTGTTGAAATGTTTGTACGAAGTAAAATACTGGAGGTGCCGAGTTTAGTCCATTCAACCTTTTTTTATTCGAGTTCAGTCCCGCATGAATGGTCTAGTTGAGTCCCTTCAGTTCCATGTTTAGTCCACCTACTACATGCATTCTGAACGTATACACCACCGAGTTCAGTCCAGATCAATAGACAAGTTTAGTCCAAAGCCCTATGGATACAAGTGCGGCAATACGCCATTTTGAATCCAACCGCGCCCGTCGATGCCGAATTGACTACGCGGTACGCTCCGCATCGTCGGATTCGGCATCCACGGGCACGGTGTGGTCCAAAATGGCGTGTATGTTCCACTGGCATTTATAGGGCTCTAGTTTAGTCCCGTCGTCTTATCTACAGACGTGAGCTGGTTCCCGTTTTTCATGAATAACTGGACGTGACTTATATTCAGTCCTCGTCAACAGACGAGTTTAATCCCGCCGTCTTATCCACGCCAGCTGGTTCCTGTTGATTTGTGCATAATTGGACAGAACTAGTACCGAAAGTTGGTATGAAGTTGCCTACTCAATGATACGACATCCCTGATATTTTAAATGTTGCCATGAAATTTTCACACATTTCGTGATATCCAATGGAAGTCATTGCCCAATGCATTATTGTATACCCTAATCTTACCAAAAAAGTGATGACTTTGAATCACCTTTGTGATGCAATGACTTATTCAACGGCTGAGGTGGATCTGGTGAAGATTTTACGTGTACTTTCCCACTTGAGCTGCATAATCCTCGAGGTTTGTCATTCGAGGTCACTGCAAAACAATGTACAGACTTACTTTTTATTGGCTGTCCCAATGCTCGCCATGTGTTCATAGTCCTCATTTGGGTCGTACAAAAATCCTATTGGAATAAGTGATACCTCCCTGTGTCGCATTGCGTTCCTTTCATTTTCTTTCTGTTTCACTATTTTTTAGATCTCTGTCTAATTTTCGTTTGCTAGGCATTTTACAACACACCCGTTACAGAAACTCACCCAAAAAAAGACAGATGAGAAACCGACAGAAAGTAATTGCTCAAGTTGATAACCCACTGGTTCCCTTCATCAAGATAGGTAATTCAAACAAACAGATGAAAAGAAAATATATGAAAAACTGTCTTCAGAAATAGAAAAAGCGAGCTGTTCGCAAAATCAAAATGAAGACCTTCTCAGTTTAGGTTGGAAAATCACTATCATCGTTTCCTATAATTGGATTTCTGCAGTGGCCAAGTTCATTTTTAAAGTTATTTTGTCGAAAATCCTGACCAATTGCGGGGAAGTTTAAAATTGTGTGAATTAGTGGCTTGCATTTAAAAATTCTAATTTAATATAATATTGAATGTGGATAGTTTTATTCAGAGGAGTCGTGAACCTCATCTGCGCCGGGAGGGGGGGGGTGGAAATTGGCCGGAAATACCAATTCGGTGCGAAAGATTTGTATGCAAGCAGAAAAAACAGCGCTTTTCATGTTTTTCCAACTGATGCGCAGTCCAGAATTTCGGCTAAATGGCCGAAAACTTGCCAAGAATGCAAACTCACCATGTGAAAAAAAAGCTTATTTTCTGACTCCAAAGAATAGTTGAGGTTTAACCCTCCTCCGAAGACGAAACTTGACTTTTAGGTGTTTTTTTTCGGGTGGGGGGACGGAAAATTTGCCGACAAATAGTTTTTAAAAACAAAAAATTCGCCGACAAATTTTTTAAACATTTAAAAATTTGCCGATTTTTTATCAAAATATTTTTTAATTGAAACGTTCTTAGAAAATGAAAAATTCGAATGATCAGTTTCTAAATTTGCTGACCGCTAAATTATTGGGGTGTTTCACCTCCTTCCCCCCAGTTTCGCCCCTCCAAATGCAGATTGGAACCTTATCCCCCAAGCACTCGAATTTGCGCACACTGAGCATACCCTAGTCTGGAAGGGTAAGGTGGAAGGATATACTTGAGAGGAACACACAACTTCCTTTACACATTCAGGTGGTCGTTATTTACTTTTTGTGATCTTTTTTTTTTTGAGTTTCCTCTAATTCGTCTCCTAAATTGATTCCAATAAAATCAAAAAAAGAAAGCTACGAAGTTTCAGGTCGATCGGATTTCGGGAATCCGGGCCACAAGCTCCCTTTCATTCTTATATAGAAAAAACACATGAAGTTTTGACTTTTGTTCCAGACAAAATCTCCCTCTTGGGTCATTCTTCAGAAATGTTGATATGTTGATATTTCAGGTATGTTTTTTCATGGAGGAAAGTAGGGGATATTTGAACTTTTTTTGATGGGTGTTGTTAAGAGGTGTGCTGTATAACATATTGGTAATATTGGACCGACAGTGAGGGGATTCTGTATTTTGGCATGGCAGTCAAAATGATGAATGCCATGCTGAAGGACACATTAAAAAGTCCATGCTGAAAGACAATATCGAACAAAAAGTGTTCTGCCGTCGATTAGTAGATTCTAAAACAACAAATTATACGGAGAGTTGATAAAGGCACGCTAACCCATTAATTAGACGTAATTATTTTTGGATGATGAACGTATATCGTTGCATAAAGATGACCATGCCGAAAGACACTTTTTTTTAATTCTTAATTTTAGACAGTAATACGCGAATGCATGAGTCTCTCATAACAAAATAACCGAGATTTGATATGCGGACTATATTACTATGATAAGAATATACAATTTGACCATTAATTGCGACGAAAAAAATACTAAAACTCCTGTTTTGTGATTGGTTGAAAAAAAACCATGCCGATGGACAAAAAATCGAGAGACAATTTTCAAAGCTGGCCATACTGACTCTCACCTGTGAAGATGCGACTTCAACGTTAGCTTGTGATTCCTTCATCCATTTTTAGTAGCACTCTATGTTGTCAGTTTGTTCTAATATACAGCTTGAAAATTTAGAAAAAATTATGATAATGAAAATCGTTTGAGAGACAGCCATGCCGACGGACATTTTAGTATATTTAGTCCAATTTTGACCCGTTAAAAGTGGATCACATTTTCTTTTAAAAGCTTGAAAAAGTAGAATTGAGTCATATCTATCAACGAAAAGAGAGAGAAAAAAATGCCGGTATCATTATTAGCTTGTGAGATAACTGCTGGGGACTAAAATATCAACATTTTCGAAGAGTAACCCTTTTATATTCACCAGGACCAAAGCCCGTAAATTGAACTATAGAACATTTGCTTACGGATTCAGCTTATGACACTGGAAAATAAGTATTTTGCTGTCAACTTTTAGATTTTAATAAAATCTTCAACTTTCTCAAATATCAGGCTCTAGGCAAAACAGAATAGTCATTAGTCTCTGACAGGAATTCAGGGTACTCCATTTTCAAAAACGCAATTTGACTTTCAGTTTGGGGAGGTGGAGAGGAAAAATTTGCCGACAAATATTTTTTTTTAAACTAAAAAGTCGCCGACAAAATTTTAAAAAAATTAAAAATTTGTCGATTTTTTAATCGAAATATTTTACAAATTGAGAAAAAACAAAAAAACAAACGTACATTCATAAAAAATGAAATTTTAAAATTTCCCGACGACCAAATTATGGGGGAGGGGGTCATCCCCACACACCCTATAGTTTCGCTCCTGCCCTTTTCTTTCACTACACCGTGGGTTTTTATTCATCAACTGTAACTGTTGCACTCATTACTCTCCAGTGTAAATAAAACTGTTCTTAGTTAATACTTTTTCTAATGTTTGTTTTCTGTTTTTGTTTACAGGTAAGCGCTGCAGAAGTCTATGGACAAGTTAGTTAATAATGATGGTGTATAAACCTCACAGATCCAAATTTAAGTGCAAAACTGAAAATCAACTTCACGTTGTTGGTGAGTTAATAAAAAAATTAAATAAATAATTAAAAACGAAGAGTCCAACCGCTGCAGGAAAGGGCATTGTTTACATGGATATGTCCTCCAGGCAACTGTGTTAATTCATGTACCCTCCCCCCCACATTCCAGTGCCTTCTCTAGTCGTCTATTTCCGCCGGCGCCGTATAGTCTAGTGTTGTATGCGATAAATCGTGCATTTTCAAAGCGATTTCAGCTATTGTTTGTTGCGTTGTATTAGTGCGAAAGTAAAAGTTCTTTTTACACTTTGAACTTTGTACTTTACTTACTTTGGGCATTCACTAATCACCCGAACTAAACTATTTCACGTTAAAATGTTGGTAACTGGTTTCGGAACACAGTAACACACGTCGAACTAACATAGCTGCCTCTTTCAGCCGAAATCGAAGAGGGATATTTACAGGAACCAAAATGCGTGTCACAGTTCCAGAAAACGAAATAACTATTGATTATACTGTGTTCTGAAGTTATCCAGCTCGGACATGCCCTCACACTCCACACTACTGGGGAATGGGGCGAGTATTCCTGTCCGTGCACCTTTGCAGCTTCGACCCTGTTCACCGTCAAAGTTTGGTCGTTGTTTTCGAGACACCCTGTTCATTTTTCCAGTTCTGTCGCTCATTTTCACCTTTTAAAAACCGTCTTCGTGCGTCGAGACCGCGCGGTCGTATAATTGCTATGTGGGGGGACTCGAACGCGTTCGCGTATCAAGTAGCACATCGTCCGGGTCGGTTAATTAGAATATACGGAACAAAACCATCCGCGAAAAGTCGCGCACATGCACGTCTATATTAGGAATCTGTAAGTAACCATTTTATGTAAGTACACTGGAAATTTTACTTTCAACAGGCCCGAGAGAAAGAGGGAGAGAAGACATACATACACACCCAACACTCGGTATTATAATTTAGTTGGTAAAAATTCGTCGCTAATTGCACGGTCTTCGCGAAAATCTCTCTTCGAAAAACGTATTATGTCAACGAACCTGGCATTTACTTAGCTAATTACGGGACACGGGCGAGCGTACTACGCGCGCGGTCCACCGAGCCGTCCACCGCGGCGTGCGCCCAGAGCCGGTGCTGGTGCCGGTGCTGGTGCGCGCTCCGCGGTCCCAGTCGGTCGCTCGCGGTCGCGTTCCAATCGACCACCGATTTCTTTCCGGCTTGACACGCGCGTGCCGGCGGACGAGTCGAAAAAAGTATCGCGTCTATTGTAATTATTTCATTACCCGCCCGCGGCGGGTATCGCGCGGAATATAAATTGCCATTTTCTCGAACAGTCGACCGAGCTACATTCGATGGCCGATGCTTTCGTTGGTACTTCTTTTTTTTTTTCTCTTTTCCTTCCATTTTTCTTCCCTTTTCTTCTCGACTCGGCGACCACGCGCGCGCTTCGCATGTATCATTTTCATCGTTATTGACGTGTATTTGCTAATAACGGCGATGACACGAGCGTGTACATAGATATGTACATAATATATACCGGGTACCTTGATGCAGACCGAAAAACAAACAAAACAAGCCGAATGAAAGAAATCGGACGAATAAGCACGCAACTATTAATTTTTGGGCTGATATACGCGATTTAGGTCGCTGCATTCTCAAGCCTCTGCTCTGTCTCTAGCACTCGGGGTCTCTCTCTCTCTCTCTCTCTTTCTCTCTCTAGTTTCTGGCGATTAATTGCCTCATTGTTTCGTGATATTTACATTTATCCGAGATTAACGGAATCACCTGGGGCTTTGACTTCCTCTCCGTGTTTGCACGTATGCGCTCTCTCTCTCTCTCTCTCTCGCACGCATGCATTTACTCGTGTGTTTTCTTCATTATATGTACCTGCCTGGGTAACAAAGGGCACAGGTAGAGCCGAGCCACTCGAGAAATTGATTTCGGAGGTGATTCTTACATACGTGTATAACGTTTTATAATCGTGTCTTCTTCGCACCTATGTGCCGTATCTCCTCTCCTCTGCGGCTCACTCCGCGTCTTTTTCTCACACACGTATGCTCGACTCATTCGGTATAAATACGAATGAGTATATATCTCTGTACACCAGCAGGAGAGACGAAACGGACGAGGAAATAAAATACCTCGGGCACGCGATGTTACGAATCGTAAATAGGTGTTACTGCGCGAATTATGAATTCTCGCTGCGAAATTAATCCCATTTTCGTATATAAAGCGTCTAATGTAAATAAATGTATCGCTGCATTCGAGAGCGTTATTGAAGGATATAAAATTGAAGGGCGACAATCCGCGAGGCTCTATGAATAAACATATTTCCATATACACGTCTGCGCGTTTCGTTATTAAGGTTACACGCGAATGACGAATACATCAGCGTTTTGAGTTTGCGATCAGAACTCCACTGTAAGATATACCGAGAAAGAGGGACACGACGGTGTGGCAGGCCATCACCGTAACAATCGCACCTAATACCCCCGTCCCACTCCGTCGCCACGGGAAAAATTTGAAAAAATAACATTTTTCATCTTGATTTTCATTTCCCCCTTTCTTCTTTAGTTTATCTCCCCCCCCCCCCTCCCCACCAAAAAAGGGAAGAAAGTTCAAAAAATAACATGTATCATTTTATAAAACACGTTTTAATTATCAGTTTTCTTTTGAATGGTACTAACCGTCGACAAAATTTTATTGACTCAGCGTAAAAGCTGAACTTTTAAAGAAAACAATTTTGCGTTTTTTTTTTTGCTTGAGAGTTTCGATGCGGAGGACTACATTTTCTTGTAATTCTATCTTTTGTGTCCTTTTTGGATGATTGGGAGTTGAAAATCAAAGTACATTCTCGTAAAATCGGAGATCCGACAACGTAACCAATTTATTTTTATTATTATTATTTAGTGTCCATTTTGGAGTGTGAGTGAACTTGGTAATATTCCTTTTGTAGGGTGTGCCAGTTCACTTTTCCTTCTTCTGTATTCCAGAGCGCTTTCGGCTGTTATGCCATCATCAGTGGAGTACCCTAAATGAGACTTGTCTCTTGTGGTCCTATAGTTATAGTCGAGAGTAGTACCGTATGGTGAGCCTGTTTAGTCTTGCGTTCCTATTGGTTGTCTGTGAATATGCAGTCTGTCCAATCAGTGGTTATTGTTATTGGTTGTGTGCTCTGATTTGTTGTCTGTGGTTGTGCAGTCTGTCCAATCCGTGGGTGTTATGTTATTAGTTGGAATAAGTTCTCACTTTGGAAGTTAGTTGTTGTATTTATTAAGTTGTTTTGTTTTGTTTTTGCCTTTATTATTTCTAGTTGTTCTTTTAATTTTCTTTTTGTTGTGTTCTTTTCTGTGTGTAGGATTTTGTACTTTTCTGTCAATTTGTCATTGTTGTGTCCCTAGTCATTGCAGTGTTTTCCAAACAGTGATTTGTCATTATTTAGCTTCTGTGATTTTTCGTGTTCTTTAATTCTGGTTGTGAATTTTCTGCCTGTTTCTCCAATGTAGGTCATGTCACAGTGTTCACAGTCCAGTCTGTATACTCCGCTGCTGTTGTTTCTGTCCTTTGCTTCTGTTTTGTCATTGCTGACAGAACATATAAGCGACAAAACACTAGAAGAACTAACAATAGACTGTGAACAGATCGTCCAGACCATAGAATCAAACCTCAGAAACGAAGCAAGAACACAAATTGGAAACATACTGCTGACCATAAAAAAGAAAAGAAAAATTAACACAAGAAAACAATACAGAAGACAGCCCTCCAACTCAAAAAGAAAATAGAAGAAAACAACCTAATACTCACCATAGCAGACAAAGGCAACACCACAGTAGTGCTAAACAAAGACGAATACATAAAGAAAATTGAAACTTACATCCAAAACAACACTTACAAACCACTAAACTCGGACCCGACCAACAAATACCAAGTCAAACTAAAGACTATAATGAAAAACAACAACATAAACAACAAGAAACCCCTTAGAAATGAACCCCAAGGCACCACAATTAAAAGGACTCATAAAACTACACAAACAAGACAGACCAATAAGACCACTAATCAACAGCATACAATCACCAAGCTAAAAACTTGCAAAAACAATATCCAAATTCATGAAAGAACACTACAACTACAGAACAGATTACAGCATAAAAAACACAATACAACTAAAAGACAAACTGGACAAATTAACACTAAACAACAATGACAAACTAGTATCACTGGATGTAACAAACATGGTTGGGAACATACCAAAACAGGAACTAACAACAATACTGACAAACAACAACTACAAAAACAACACAGATGGAGCAGCATACGCAAACATCACAAAAGAAATCATTTACAAAATTAATAACATAACACCCACGGATTGGACAGACTGCACAACCACAGACAACCAATCAGAGCACACAACCAATAACAATAACCACTGATTGGACAGACTGTATATTCACAGACAACCAATAGGAACGCAAGACTAAACAGGCTCACCATACGGTACTACCCTCGACTATAACTACAGGACCACAAGAGACAAGTCTCATTTAGGATACTCCACTGATGATGGCATAACAGCCGAAAGCGCTCTGGTATACAGAAGAAGGAAAAGTGAATTGGCACACCCTACAAAAGGATTATTATTTAGAGCAATGCTCCCACTGCGATCACATTAAGCAAAACAAAGATTTTCCATCACACAAAAGGCACTAGCGGTCCCCCGGTTGGGGTCG
The DNA here is from genome assembly GCA_031841125.1 of Acanthococcus lagerstroemiae. NCBI lineage: Eukaryota > Metazoa > Arthropoda > Insecta > Hemiptera > Eriococcidae > Acanthococcus > Acanthococcus lagerstroemiae. The sequence continues at coordinate 45,644,353 of CM063113.1, forward strand.
TCAGGCGGTCGGAACCACCCAATCCCGGGTATAGGCTATTACCGCCCGCCTCCACGCCTCCCTATTCCGGGCTGTCCGCTGCCAAAGGAGTCCAAATCTCCTGTGAATTTCATCACGCCAGCAGGTTGGGGGCATCCCTACCCTCATTAAATCCCTTGGGTACCAACCTCGATTTCCTTATTCCATTTACCCGTCGGGCTTCTAGCCATATGCCCCGCGTAGCCCAGTGTGAGTTTTTTTAGGAGTCCATCCAATGTCTCTAGTGCCAGTTGATTCCCTTATTTTTTGGACGCTGATTTTGTCCCTAAGTTTGACCCCCAGCAAGCTGCGGAGCATTATTCTGTTGGGTGTCACCCTCAACCTCTTAGTCTGTGTCCTCGTCAGCGACCACGTTTGGGCTCCGTAGGTCATCGTCGGCTCAATGCATTGCCTGAAGACTTTTGATTTCAGGCTAATGTTCAAGTTGCTTTTAAAAATGTGCTTATGGGCTCAGAAATTCCTCCAGCCACTGGCAATACGCGCGCTCAGTTTTCCTTGCCCTGCCGGTTTTCAAAAGGTACAATTTGACCAAGATATTTATAGTCCGAGATTGTCTCAATTTGTTGGTTGTCTATTGAAAATCCTATTACCTCGACATTGGACATAATTTGTGATTTGGAGAAGTTTATTGTAAGTCCTACCTTTATACTTTCGTTACAGAGTTCATTTGCCATAATTTTTAGCTCGCTTAAGCTGTTACTTACCAAAACTATATCGTCCGTAAATCTGAGGTGATTAAGTCTACGACCATTTACCAGAATTCCTCTACTTTCCCACTCAAGGTTGAGGAAGATTTTTTCTAAAACACTATTAAAATGGTTAGGTGAGAGTGGGTCCCCGGGGAGGGATGGAACACCCCGCAAAAATGAGTTTTTTCACACTATTTTGAAAAATATCAACTTTGAATTTTTTTAAATAACAAATTCGGAATCTGCGTGCAATTTCTGATCCGATGATACACAACGTGACCCCTTTCAAGTAAAACATGAGTCCTTAAGAGGGGTTTCAAAATTTTGAATTTTTGAAAATCTCAGGTACTTCAATTTTATAAGTTGAAAACTGTACCTAAATGATATTTTATCGTTCCCCAACGTTTGTCTATAAGTATGTGAGGGATTGCAAAAGTATTTTGACACAGTCGGTACCCCTATCCGGCGAGTGGGTCATTTTGATATCCTCTTTTTTTTCTTTTTCGCGAAGAATGAAGATGAGTCCATTCTGAATGGGAAAAGAATGAAAGTTTTTTTCCTTAATTCGGCATCTCTGACGACAAGGTCTCGTTTCTTCCTCGGTAAAAAAAAAAAATCGCTCCCATTAAGCAAGACTAGACCTAAACTTGTAATTTTTTATGGAAAGATCACTAAAATAGGAGTTTTTGGGTCGTTGTTTTCGAAAATTTCACCAGAAGATTCTTCTTTAGACCCTGAATTGACTTTCAGAGTTCTCTATTCTTGGAAAATTAAGTAACGAATCAAAATACGAGCAGTTTTTTGCATCGCTGAATTCGAAAGCTTCTATGAGCTTTCTTATTAAACTGCGATTTGGGCCCCAGAATTCAAACTTGATTTTTAGGAAATCGAATAAAGTATTAGAATTTTCTAACATTTAACTTGTTAGATTTTTTCAACTCGCCTAATTGAAATGGTAAATTTTCCCGCTGCCCCCTGTCCTTATCGGTACGTCCCTGCCTTCAATAATTTGGCAGTTGGCAAATTTTGAAACTGTTCTTTTGAATTTTTTATTTTCTAAGAACGTTTGTTTGTTTGTTGATTATTATTATTATTATTATTATTATTATTATTATTTTTTTTTTTCAATTAAAAAATATTTTAATTAAAAAATCGGCAAATTTTAAATATTTTGACGGCGAATTTTAAGTCAAAAAAAATATTTGTCGGCAAATTTTCCTTCTTCACCCCCCCCCCCAAACTGAAAGTCAAGTTTCGTCTCTGTATCAACGCGCCTTTGCTGCGAAATTCCTTAAAAAACTATCAGTTAACAAAGTCCCTATTGCCGCCTTTCTTCTGTGAAGCGCCTTCTCAGTTCTCAGATTCCCCGGAGCGCCCTAAAAAGCCAGTCCGTGTGTGTGTGTGTGAATGCTTCAGTAATATCAAAATGGTCCAGCTCCCGGATAGGGGTGCGACTGTGTCAAAATACTTTTGCAATCTCTCACATACTTATAAACAAACGTTGGGGCAGGATAAAATATCATTTAGGTACAGTTTTCAACTTATAACATTGAAGTACCTGAGATTTTCAAAAATTCAAAATTTTGATCCCCCTCTTAAGGGGTCATGTTGGGTATTATCGAATCGGGAATTGCACGCAGATTCCGAATTTGTTATTTCTTAAAATTCAGAGTTGATATTTTTCAAAATAATGTGAAAACACTCATTTTTGGGGGTGTTCCCCCTCACCAAAAAAAAATGTTCCTCAACACTTGAAGCTCTTGGTTTTATGGGGTGTCTACTGAGACCCTTCTGAACACATTCCTGCAAAAAACTCGCTGTTATAAATTTTTTCGACTTTTTTTGTAGGATGCCTAGGTTACTAGCCGAATAAATCTTACAACATGATTGCTACACAGTAGCCAACATCCGGCTGTGGATGTGGTACCAGAAGAAGAAGATTAAGCCGTTTGGAGGGAGGTCGGCACACCCGCATCAGTACATTCTTGGCATACCTGATAGCACCTAGAAAGAGCGGGGTCGAAATTCATTAAATTTGACTGCGAAAGCACAACACGGGACAGACTGGCTCCCAAATTTGTCCTTCCTTCCGCGCAATAACAGAGTTAGCTAAACAACGAGCTAACTCGACGTCTTAAGCTCGACCTACAAATTTCGAACTACTCTCGCGATTTTTTGCCGGCGACAAAAACTGATTCGAGAATATAGCGCGACTTATCTTCGAGGGAAATAAATATAGTCTCCCGTCATGGCGCATATATACGTATATCTAACTTGTGTACCAATCCGACACTCGCCCAGCACCTGTTACTGATTTTTTAGCGCATTAAATTTAAACTTAATCAACTTGTGAACGCAAATCCGTCTTACGAATTTTATTATCCTTTATGATTCGTTTTTCTCTCTTTCTCTCGCCTTCACTGTTACCCTCCCCCTCTCGCTCCCTCACTTTCTCACCTCTCTGTCCTCTTTTTCGCAACTAGAAAAGTTTAAGTCTTTCGCCAGCGAACTTTTCGTCGCTTCCTGCGCGCAATGATTTGCATTCGAAAATAATTTTTCGCCGTCGCTCTCGTCCCCGCCCCCATCTTGCCGGCGCGAACTGTATGGAAAACTGTTAGCACGCCGAACAGAGTAGATACGACTGTGCTGCGAGAAAATTTTCTAAAATTACTGAATATTTTTATTTTATTTGCCTCGCCCAGGTATATATTACATCGATTTTAACGAATATTTCGGCGAATTTTAAGGAAAACCCCAGGCGACTGTGAGTCGGTCCGTACACCGTCTGAGGAAGTGCTTTAACGAGATACGTTCGGGGATAGTTTTTCTCTCTCGAATTGATGGGGGTGGGCGCAATTAGACGGTGCCGGTGTGTTCACGACTCTACACAGTATCGGCCTTTCTCGAACGGTAATTAAAAACCCATTAAAATCGGTGTAGATAATAATATTTATTAAACTGGCGTTTATTAGCGATCATTATTCTTGGTCTGGAGTTTCGGTGCTGTTCGACTTATCATATACAACAAACGTCGATTCCCGTACTACAATGATTACCTATACACATGTTTTCATAGTTTGGGCAGGCCGAATAGGAACTTCCAAGCGCTCAACTATATACGGGTGCCCCTTCTAGATCCAGCAGGTCTGTTACTTACACACCGGATGACCAAAACAATTAACGTTATTCTAGTTTTTATCAGCCGTACTCGTCCCCGACTGCCCGAAGCTATCTATACCTACTACGATGATACCGACGAACTTAGAACGTCCCTAGATCACCTCGACATAGCCTAAAACCAATTCGAGGATTTCACCGAGCACTTACATTGAGTGGCTGACTGAATTTTTGAATGGCTCATCGTAACGTGAAAACGTCAGATCTGGAATGTAACTTCTAAAAGCCACGAGAATCAATTTCAAAAGACTGGATGAGGTGCCCCATCAAACCCCTATGAATCCGTAACTGAAGTGAAAAAGGAATTGAAATCAGAGATCCTACGCACACCACCCATCAGGGCGAGCCAGAGGAGGTGCTGCTGTGATAGTTACACGTTATCTTCGTCATTGCCCGTTAAAACCGCTGAGTTATCCCATATAGCCCAGGAGCACTAGGTCGAAAATGTAAAATGAAAATGAAACACAATTTCTATCCTAAGTTTCAGTGCTGGAATGTGTCGGTACTGGTGTCTTTATCCCCCCCCCCCCGAAAAAAAACTGATGCCCCACCCCCTGTGCAACCTTTATTGCAGAGACCTAGGCTCCCCAAAATTGGTTTTTCGCGTGTTTTTTTTCCCCAGGAATGATGCATTTTGGGGGGAAAGAATGTCTGAGCAAAAATACGAGTATTCTACATAAAATTTCCTACAAAAATAGTCTCATAATGAAACTGTCACGGCGATGTGTACAATTTCGGTTTTTCGAAACCTTAAGGGGAGAGTTCGGACCAGAAGGTTGGTGGATCCGCCACTGCCCCCTCTATCTCTCTCCCCTCATAGTTTTCCCCGCGTGTATACGTGTCTGTCTGTCTTGGAATTGGGAATTTTTCTCGCCAGTTCCTATACAGCAATTTTCAAACCCTGCAGGAAGTGCGGTTGTTTGCAGCGGGGCCGCAACATCGCCGCCAAAACAGCGAAGTACGATGAATATTCAAACATAAAATATATTCGTATTCGAGAATTGATAATTAGGCCGGCTCTGCCCTTCCCCGAGCTCGCACAGTTCACACTGGTCGTCAATTTTTGAAAAGCAAGTCGAACGGTCGTCGCCGTACTCGGAATCCACGCTCGATGTAATTCAATAAGATATTCATTTGTAAATGCGTTCCAGTACATTAATATCAACGATAAATATCATTTCCATTATGAAACGATATGATTTATGTGAGTAATGCACATTGCCTCGGCTTGTATTTTTTTCTTCGTATTTTTTTTTTCTGTCTCTGTACAGAGACGAGAAGGTATCGATCTAATATGCAGATGTCGAGCATACATTAGGAGTCCCTTTGGTGTTTCTCAAGGGGTTTCTTTGTTTCTTTCTCGTCTCTGCCTACCCTAATTTGATACCTGCGTTTAAGTGGGCTATGTGAAAATGTCTACCGCGTCTATATCGTTCGTCATAATTATTATTGACCCGAGATGTCTTTCTGTCTTAACAGTCGGATAGTTCGGAACAATATCGTGCCGCATATAAACAGAAGACGTCCGCGATGTTTGACAAACACGTATAAAGACGGCATTTGTTTGCTGCTTTTTTTTTGTCTTCTTTCTGGTTTCCTGTTCGGATCGCTGACGAAATTTATAGTCGATGAGATTCATACCTCTCCGTCGCAACCATATGGCGCAATGGGCAACTGCCCAGGGCGGCATATTTTGAGGGCGACAAACTTTGGAAAAAAGCAAATAAAAAGTTGGCGAAAACAAGAGGAAATTTTGGAAGGGAGAAAAGACTGAATGAATGAAAATGTTCACATTTATCGTTAGGGTACACTGTTACATCCCTACAAGTGATGAGGACCTTGTAAAATTGAAACGCAATAGCAAAAGGTGCCAACTAGGCTACTCTTTCACCCTCCAGTTCCATGTTGCGTCAGAAATCGCTGGCTATGAAATTATGATACATGAATTACAAGCAGTGTGACCAATTCGGGGATGAGAAGCCGATTGAAAAAAGCTTCTGTTCTGGCTTCCGGCTATCCAAATTTATAAAACTTCCGACTTCCTTCCAAAATTAAAAAACGTCCGGCTACCATTTCTAACGACTTCGGATTTCCGGCTACTGGCTACCAAGTCTTTGTAAGTTCGGTAAACTCGTAATTTTACAAGAGCGTGTTTTGAAGATAATGTGCCCAAATTTAGAGTGTATAAGATACCATTTCAGACTTCAAAATAACGTACTTGTGGACACTTTGTATCGTACAGTGCGAGTGTGGTAGGCTGACAGCTCATTGGAACAGGGTGTTCATTCTCTGGGAAACCTGGAAAACTGGGAAAAGTCAGGGAATTTTGGAATTTTCAGCATTTTTCACCTAAAAGTCAGGGAGTTTTGTAAAAAAAAAATCGACTGCGAAATGCTATAGTATTTCAAACAGATTTTACTCTATTTCTCATTTAAAAAAGTTTTTCCTTCGCATCGCTCAGGCAATTTTCTGATCTTTTTTCTTTCACCGGAAAAGGACATGGGTAATACAACTCCCCTCTCCTATCGCAGTAGTGCAGAGTGTATTGGTGTGATGAAATCGTTTTCATGGTATTCGTTTTTGCATCTACATCTTTCTATTAAGGCGGCTGTACACTCAACGTACTTCGTATTAAAATTTGACGAAACACGAACAAATCCCTATACACTTCTCCCAATATGAGCTGTTTCGTGTTTTCATCTCATCCTGTTAGCGAGAATCTGAAAATCGGCGCGAAAAGACGTGAAAAGGAAAAAATATTCAGTCTGGCTCCTCTTCCCAGTGTAAACAATTTTTTGAGAAAGTTGTAATGAAACGAAAATTTTAAAACCAATGAATTCACCTTCTGGAACATCCTGACATCGGGTTTTTCTTCGGCTCTTCTCTCCTTTGCAACCGAGATTTTGGGGAAAGAGTAACTAATCTAAAAATTTGAAAAAACCTGAAGACCGCATAATAATTATTATCGCGTTACGGAAGAGTCCACTGATCTCAAATGTATGACATTATATTGTATCTATCGATACCATGGGCGTAGCCAGCGAGGGGCAAGGGAACAACTACCCCCTCCGGATTTTGAGAAAAATTATGTTCCAGTACTCGCAAGATTATTTTTAAATAATATTTAAAGCCAACTGAATAAATTTCGCAGAAAATTGAATGTCGAAAATGTGTGACTGGCTCCACACTGATAGCAAAGCAGCAACTTGCACCTGCACAAACGCGTTCGCATGTGGACGCTGTAAAACGTAAGGGAACCAGTCAACATTTGTAAATAAAATAAGTTATTAGTATCGTTGGAAAGCGCGTAAAAAGTAGAATTTTTCAAAATTAGGCCCCCGTTTCAAAAATATGTACTCACGTTGAAAAGAAGCTTATTAGTAAACACTGTGTCGTATAGTTTCTACATGGCTCTTGTACTTCGAATCACGTGTTTTCAAAAAACAGATTTTGCTGGTTGGTTCCCTTACGCTTAACAGCGTCCATATCTCTTCCTGACGAGTTGAATCTTGAGTGAGATTGCGGTGAGCAGCGGAGCGCAGCAGAGTCGGTCTAGTCATTGGTGGCGAGGAAAGCATTCTCAGTCTCTGTGTCTTGGCAGCTTCAGTTGACTTATTAACAGGCATTCTGCATGTTGCGTACCGTGAGAAATGAAGTATTGTTTGTTTTTTATTGTGTCTGACTCTGTACGTATACCGAGAAAAGTATCAGTAATCGCTGAATTCGAATACTGATTACATCAGTCCTTTTGTCTAGCCTTGATTTGAAACCAAAAATCCAAATTTTAGACGATCCGAATCAGATGAAACTAACTTGGCATTAAAAATTGGACGAAGAAACGAGTTTTTAGATCATTGATTCACGTACAGCGTTAATAGATTTTCCATCTGATCCTAATGTATGCCCCGAAATTCAATTTTTTCCCGTCTAAGATGCCATTCGGATTTTGCTTTAAAAAATAATCAGTGTGTAAAAAAGGTACAGGGGTGTCTTGCATCGTTGAGTTCGCAAAGAGTGTCAACTTTTGAATCCGTTAATTTCGATTTAGGCTGCAGAATCCTAATTTAGCCCCTTCAAATAGGCTAATTTGACTTAAGTATTTTTTCATTACTGATTTAGAAAATTTTTATCAGTCTTCTAATAGACGGAATTATCCTAGGTAACTCAGAAGATCAAATAACATACATCAATTAGATTTCGATATGACCCGTGTTGGCATGCCAATTTCCAATTTTTTCCTCTCTGAAGGAGTCAATTTAACCATGCCAGAAAAAGTGGATAAGGTACCGGAATGAGGATATTTTGATCGCTAATTTCGTGATGTATAGATTTTTGGTCCAACTCGGATTTGGACCCCTGGATATAAATTTGCTAACACGTTTAGTACAATAGGAATTTCTGATAAAGTCATGGTATTCGATGAAAAGAGGAATAGGCTGTTATCAATATTTTGGCTGGGTACACTTCGGAGATTGAAAATATTACTTCGTTTCTGGTTGGAAATGGGGCAAAAGTTAGTGGAAATATTCAAGGGGAAAAACAGATGAGTGCATGACTTAAAAATTATCAATGTATCGGGGGAAGAAAGGGAAAATACGAAACTGGGAAAAATTGATGATGAGCCAGTATAGGAGAATGAAAAAGAAAAAAAAAATGCGTAATAATCTTGCGGGATTTTGGTACCTATAATTTCCGGTGACAGTCGGTACCATTTGCAAAAATAAATAAAAACCGACTCAGTGATGAACCTGTTTTGTATTCATGTATCGCCTGTACTCTTTTAAAGTTTGTTGAAAAGAAAAACATCACCCCGTCTGGTGAGACAGTACAATGGCCTCGACTGCACCTTATCCTCGGCGCTTGGACCAGCGAATATTACTGGCAACTATGTAGGCTGCCAATTTGTACCTTTGAGGAACCTGCATGTCTCCAACTTATACTCTAATTGTAGTAACGCCCATTTCAGTTCTTCCTGTCTGCAATATACACGGTGTATAATGGTGACTGCCAGACTGCATTATATCTATATGGCTGCCAGTTGATACCGCAAATAAATATTTTTAATTCTACTTTTTTGTTCCCTCTCCCCTTGGAAAAAGTTCTAACTACGCCCTTGGTTGCTATTCTTACATTGAAGCCTCTTCCGCCTCTCCTGGTGCCATAATTTTTCATATCCTGACCACCTTTTTACTTTCATAGCATTTGTCGCTAGATATGCTGGAGCTTTTTCACCTGGGTTCCAGAATTCATTTTCATAGGTGTTTTCCCTCTCCCTAAACCATTCAGGCTCCACGAGGGAGGGGCTAATTCCGGTTACTCTAGTTTTTCTCAAGTTCCATAATCCTTACGAGATTTTAAAGTCAATTTTTTGGACAGGATAGCCAACCAAGCTCTAAGTCGCTGATCTCGAATATCGCCTCAGATATTCTTATCGGACCCCTTCCAGAGCACTGTCGTAATACGAATTCAGCTTCTCCGGCGAAAAATTGCACGAAGTATCGAAATAGGGGTAGTTTTGTTTCGCTAATTACGAATATCGCTTCCGATTTTTAATCTGGACCAAATTTAAGCTCCTGTGCTTTTTCCGTTGATTTACGACGTTATTTTCTATTAGCAACACCTAGAATAAATAAGACCGTATTTTTACCCTATTCGGTGACTTCAATTAGAAAAGGTGAATTTCGAGTCAACCATTGCTTGCCCGCGCTCTTGCTACCTCATGGGTACTTGTTACCTCACGGGACGTACCGGGAGGGACAGGATCTAAAAATTACCCCTAAAATCGAATGCAGCGACCTCCAAAACCTATGAACCAATTTTCGAATTTCATTCTTTCACCCCTCCCCCCTCACGGTCAGCATTAAGTCACACGAAAAAAAATCTATGAAGTTGTTAGTTGACATCGCACCACGCTGCACCCCATAGAGCGCGTTTTCATTTCCATCATTAAATTTTCACACCCTCTCTGCCATAGCTTCATAAGCACACGGTAGTAAAAGAAAAGTTTGTGAAGTGAATGACGATATTCGCCGCTCACGATGTTCGAAAAAATTTGACCCCTCCTTTGCGTGTGTAATTTGTATTTGAAGGGTCTGGAATACTAGAAAAATTGGTCTGGAAACCCTGGAAAAGTCAGGGAAAATCATTTCCGAACAAGAATGGACACCCTGTGAAAAGAGTTCCATAACGATAAAAAACCGACGTCGCAAATCATAAGAAGCGATTAAGAAGCCGAAAAACAATTGGCTTCTCTAACGGCTACCAGCTTCCAACCATTTCGGCTTCCCAGCTTCTGCTTTCCTAAATTTTTGCTCAAAATCAGCTGACTACCGACTCCCGGCTGGACTTCCCATCCCTGTACCAATCTGGCGGGTTTCACGCCAAATTTGGAGAACTGAGTTATAAATTTGCGAAAAAATTCTAATCAAAATTCGCCATGCGCAATTCTGGCGATTTAGATTTTGGCTTTGGTACATTCTCGCGTTTTTGAACAAACTGAGTCAAAATATGCGACTTTCTGGCGAATTGAGCTTAAACTGTAATTATCATTCTCCATTTCCCTCTCAATGAATAAAAAAAAACAGCAGCAACAACAACAACAACAACAACAGTGAAATCAGTCACAACTAGATGGGCAATCAAGAGAGACCTTATAACCACAGAAGCTACAGGCTTTTTTAGTTTTCACTTACATCATAATCAGTGACGTGACTACCTGAATTACAGTTTTCCTTGTTGGCCATTGTAGTCCACTCACTCAATGTCCTCCCAGGAATGGAACCTTAACAAAGGCGCAACCAAGGAGGGGGCTGGGAGTTAGATGAACAGTCTTAAAATTTGCCGACTGCCAAATTATTGTGGGAGGGGGTTCAACCCCCCACACGCCCCTATAGTTTCGCCCCCGGACAATTGAGAGGATAAAGGTTAGTGAGTAGGCGGGTAACGATAACTTCCTCGCGGCGGGAGTAACGTTGGGACGTTGACCAGGAGACGGGTGTAAGCTTTATGAGTGCGAGCTTGTTGTGCCGGGAGGCTTGATGTCGCCACTCTTTGAACCACTTACCCAAAATGGCCTGGCGAATGGTGGAAGTGAGATCTGCTGAAGTGGAGAGGTGACGAGTCAGCTTAATCAACTGCTTCTCTGCAACGTATATAAGAACAGTGTGTCATGGAATAAAAAACAGAAACCGACTATATGTTTTGGAAACTTGAATGTAACTTATGGCGGCCAAAATCGTGTCAATGTATTGCATCCGGTGCGCTACTTTGGGGGCGTTCAGAAGGGACTTTGCCCAGGGTGGCAGAATATAGCGACACAGGCCTGACGAGATTAAAACGCCGAAAGCTGATTGCTGGAAGCCGATTTGGTCTCCGCGTCGAGTTGGTCGCGCGATATTTTCGATGCGAGAGACGCCGGTTGGGGCAGCAGCTCGTATCCTATAAACACTATCCTAGAGGGGCTATGATTACTCGATTTCTTCGCTCCGTCTTTTATTTTCGAACCTAAAAAATCGTTCGGCGTACACGTGCACGAAATTACGAGTAAATTAAAATTATTACGAGTTCAATATAGTTTAACGCACACATGCTGTCTGTCACAATGACACGAGTCGCGCGATATTACGCGCGTCTCTGCAAGTAACCGAAAAAGCGAATGAGTGAATGACTGCATGAAGACACTCGCTGCACTCCACTCATCTCCTCGCCAGCATATACGTGGCGAAGAGAAAATAGTCGAAGAGTTCTAAAATGCTGCCAAGAATCGGATAGAACCAATTTACGGAAACTTTTACGAGATCTGGCTAATTGAATGTAAAAGCAAAATGAACGTAAGATCGTTCGTTTTTTGTTTTTGTTTTTCAATTTTGGAGGCAGAGGAAGCGTCGACGGGCGCGAATTATGGAAAACTATGTGAGGAAGGAAAATGCTTACCGATCTGAGCTCCAAACCCAGAATTTTCGAAAAGAATGGTCCCCGAGCGAAGGGGGGAGGGACAGTCACCCCAATTCGTACCGATGCGGGGGTCGTAACATTATACTGCTCTCTTTTTCAACCAAGAAAACTAAGAGAATTAGAGTTCACTCGGGAAAAATGGTATGCGCCAGGGCAAGTACGTTGGACGGCCTTTTTCCTCCGAACCATAACAAATCAGAGAAGAAGACTCATTATCTTCGGAAAGCGGTTTCATTACCATCAACATGGGAACAAATGATTCTCCATTTGAATCACAATTTGTTACCATACATTAATAAATTTGAGATGTCATTTGACAAAGGGAATGGCGTCCACGCCTTCTTAAATGTAATTTCAAAATGTACCTACATACCTATAACAAACACAAATATACAGATAAAAATAAGGTTTTAATTTAGAAATTTAATTCTATGAACGCCGAGAATGTGAAATTCGAACTTTTACAATTGTCGGTGTACTCCGTACACGACACAAAAAAGAAAACTATAAAGAAATCAGGAAAAAAGAGAGAGAAAAAAGAAGAAAATTCCCTATAAATTCAGAGAATAATGAATACACGAAGGAATTGAGGAAAGACTGATGAAATCCACATCAGGTTCATGAAATTAACCCTCGCCCTTAACGTAATAAATTTTGATGACGCCAAAACGAAGACTTCAAGATTCTGTGAAAATTAGCCAGACGACTTTTGTTTAAGATTCTTCGGGATCCACCAAGATTTTTCCATTCCGGCTTTAGATTTTTCAAGACTTTTTTGGGGCTCTTACAAACATGACGGAAACGTTTTGAGAGTATTCTATACTTTGTTGAGACTTTTGAAACTCTTCTAGCATATTTAAATGCTTATAGAGGCAGGTTCAATATTTTAATGTCTAGTCCAGTCTTGAGAAGTCTTAAATAGGTCTATAAGAGTCTCGGAAAAGCTTAAAAGAGTCTGAAAAAGTTTCTGTAGAGCGTAAAATAATAATCTGAAACAAGTCCGAAAAAGCTTTAGAGTAATCTGGGACAGTTTTTCCATCGCCCCCATCCGTAAAAATGTTGAGAATACTCATTTTAAAACTATCTCAGAGAATCTGGAGGGGTTTTGTAAAAGGCTGGAAGAGTCTGAAAAAAACTCTATAGAGAGTAGAGTAAGAATTCTAAATCCAAAAAAGTTTCATAGTTAGCCTTGAACAATTGAAGAGCTATCTTACAAAGTCGTCTAAATCAATTCGTGCCGTTCTGAGAAAATCAATAAAAATAGTTTGTACGCCACGCAATTGCCACAAAGAAGGCAGAAATGAATGATATGAATCGACAGTCAAGGATAGTACCAATCAAGTGTGAACAAAGTTATCTGCCTACCATCTTGCAAAATACTGTAAGAGGCCGTCAAAGTTGGTGACCTACCTGACTTAGGCCACTTTGGCATAAAATACTGCATTAACACAATAAGAATAAATGAGTAGTTGTATTATATTACTGTTGTCGACATCATACATAGCACTTGTGACCATTTTGGAAATAAGCTCCATCTTATAACGTATATAGAACATCAAACCTAACATAGATAAAGGGTTCAGACGACACCAAAAAGTGATCTACACCACTTTGGAAAAAAGCTGTTCAATTTTGGAATGGTTGTGAAAAGCAAAACAGTCTGAAAGAATTTCAAGGAGAGGTGCGGATATAGTTCCCCCTTCCTCCCTCTCTTCCTGAAAAAAGTTGAAAATACCCATATTACTACTCATCTTAACGAATCTTAAAGGATCTTATGAAAGTCTGAAAGAGTTTGGAAAAGTCTTCGTAGAGTCCGAGATAACAATCTTTAACAAGAATGAAATAGTTTTAGTGATGTCCTTGAAGAATCGTGGAAAAGTCTTAAAGAATAATATATGTATGGTTTGGTGGAGCGTATAGCGATGTACGCATACTCAAGTGGTTCCTCAGACACCGCACCCCCGGCCTCAGAAACTAACCTTTCGAGTATTGCATCAGTGGCCAGAGGGAAGCGCCGGCCCGAGCCCCTATTTCGTCGTGCTATTTGCCGGTGCGCGCTGTCCTGCCCGAGCCACCATGGGGCCCCATACTGACCGAGGTTAACGCTCACCCAGCACTAACCTAGAATTTGGGTGCACCACGGCGAACGCGCTTCCTCTTCACTCACCCCTTACCTCCTCGTCTTAGTATGTGTGGCGACGCAGGAAGGTGGTGACGGCGGGTAAGCCCTGCCGCGGGTCCGCAGTAGCTCTAGGATGGTACAGAGTTGTTCGATGGTGTGGGCCAAGCTGTGTCCGTCGGCCCTCTGCCTCGACCACTCTGGCAATGCACACATGCCAAAGTGACCCCTGAGAGACTGCACCCCAGGCCCTGGAAACTACCCTTTCGAGTATCGCATTAGTGGCCGGAGGGACGCTTTGAGGCCGGCCCGGTCCTCCATTTTGCAGTGCCGCTTCCGGTGCGCGCGTCCTGCAAGGGCTATCATGGGTCTCCCTACTGACCGAGGTTTGCGCTCCCCGAGCACTAGCCTGGAAATTTCAAGTCCCCACAGCCTGACGCTCTTCCTCTTCACTCACTCCTCACCTCCTCGTCTTGGTACGTGTGGCGACGCTGGCAGGTGGCGATGGCAGGGGAGGTGGTGACGTCTGCCAACCATAAGGTGGGTGCAAATAGTTCGCCTCCTCAACTTCAGGATCCAATTCAGGGTTCGTAAATCACGTGTAGGTAAAATGCATACAATTTGACGGTCCAGTGTACATGTACGACGAAAGCTGGTTGACAGACGCCGGGATCAGGGAGCAGCGGCAGCGGGCAACCGACGACGAGTTGACAGTACGCAAAAGAGCGTCGCGTTTCGCGGACGAATTATTTCGAAATAATGTTCGCGTATCGAGAGAGCGCCGCGACGTGGGCAACGGAAAAGGGACGCGGCGGCGACCGCGATGGTACCCGGAGAAAAAGGAAATACACGGAAGAAAGGAGAGAAAGTTGGTATAAAATTTGACAGAAGGGTCGGAAGTATAACGAAAAAGGAGCGGGGCGAACTATAATTGAAAGATCAGCGGACCATTCAAAGCGACCTCGGGCGGGAAGGGCGGGCGGGACGGTAAGATGCGGGTCGACGAAACAAGGCTGAATGATTTAAATACATTTGGAAATTACTTTCGACAAAACAATTACATTTTCGGAATCTGTAAATGCGAAAGACTAACGTTTTCCCTCTCTCTCTCTCACTCTCTCTCTCTCTCTCTCTGTCCCGCTACCATGCATCGTTTTTCCGTATCGCGCTTCCCAAAGTGTGTGACCGCAGTTGACGGAGAGCAGGGAGCACATTTCTACACGTGTACTTTCCGGCAAGACTAGCGCCCTTCCAGCGAGATTCAAAAACGATTATTTTTGAGCCGAATCAAAGGGCGTGGGAAGGAGAACCTACCGGCTATAATCGTTGACAAATCGTATTGACGAACGCTTTTTCATGCCGATGACGTATACATCACAAACATCATTCTGAAGTAGGGGGCTTCGCCCTCTGGCCGCTTCGCCCCCCCCCCGCCATCACTCGCTTCGGTCGTGCCAGCCTTGCTCGGCGCTTCGCGACTCGTCTGACCCCCACAGTCTTCAGTGTTTGATCTAAAACTTTTGTTCCTGAGTTGAGGTTTGCTTTGGGCTACTTTTGCTCCCCCTTTATCAACGGTCCTCAATCTTCCACCATGAATTCCCCCTTCCATCCTTTCTTCATCACGAGCCTCCTCCTCCACCACGACCCCCTCGTTCACCACGGTCGCTGTCCGCCTACACGGTCTCACTTCAACAGTCGCAGCCCTCCTCAGCCACAAACTCCTCCCCCACAACGGTCATAATCTCCTACCAGAGGCTTCAGTGCCCACCCTATGGTCTTTGTACCTCCGCATTATCCCCCCTGCGAACCCTTTCCTTCTGCACATCCGGGTAGGCCCTGTCCCTTGGACTTCCTCCTCACCTCTACAACCATCGACCACCACAACCGACCTCCACCACGTGGGCCTTAATTTCTTCTCATTACCCTCTCCCTCGCTCTATGACTTTCTCCGTCCACAGCTTCTCCCCCACTTGGCACCCTCCGTTCATCCCTCTGATCATCACCCAGTCCTCCACCTAGTCTCCCCTCTCCCGATCGTCCTCTTTCACCCTGATTGCCCTCCTCCATTAAGACCACGTCCCCCCGGTCACTCCCATACCACCATGGCCTTCATTTCTGTTCACTTACCACGCCCTCACAAAGACCTCTGCACCCATCACTACGCCTTCCCCAATTACGGCCCTAATCCCTCGCTAAAGCCTTACCCTTTGACTGCTCCTTCTCTGCGGCCTCCGCGTCCCAACTCCCTCAAAGATCCCTTGTCCTCCACTCAGGAGCTCCCACCCAGCCCCTCCCACACCTCGACTTTCATTTCCCTCCCCAGTCCCTCGTTCACCCAGGACTTCCTCACCCACCACCCAGGGCTTTTATCCCCTTCCTGAGGCCACACCCTCTATGAATCTCCTCCCTATTCTGGAGCTCCTTCCATCGTGAACCACCTCCTAGGGGTAAGCTACCCTTGGAGAAATGAGCAATTAAGGGGCAGCGTAGGCAACCCGCAGTGGGTCTTTTTTCCTCCCAGAGGTGGTGGCGGCGGCGGATTTTATTTTTTTAGTAGCCGTCCTCCCTCTCCAGGAGTTCTCACCTCCACCGAGGAGCCCCCCGGGGGTAGGGTACCTATTGTGAAACGTAAGATTAAGGTACAGTGGAGGTCACCAGGAATTTATCTCTACGGAGAAGGAGGAGGTGGCTTTTACTGTTAGGGTATAGAGAGCCCTCCCCCACAACGACCCCCTTGTTCCTCGACCACAACCCTCCCCCTCATGGCGACTATCCTCGCCCTTTACCGTCGATTCCGACTCCCCCTTCCCGTGGCCTTCCTCTTCGTCCTTCGTGACCTCCCCCCAGGCTCCTTCCTCCACTATGACCTCCTCTCAAAAGTAGGCTACCCCTGGAGAAATGAGCAATTAAGGGGTAAGGTAGGCAACCCGCAGTGGGGTTTTTTCTCCCGGAGGTACCGTGCAGCCACGCAGCCGCCGCCTATGATTTCAGGAAAATTCTCAGTGAACAAATCTAATGAGATGATGATGATGATGACGTCAGAATGACCTGAGATCTCAGAGTCCAAGGTAACTGGTCTACCCTATTCGTGAACATTATATCTGCCTTTATACATATCTTAAGTTAGACTATGTGTTACATCTTGCGACTTGAGATCTTGGAGATTATGGGTAATTATGTCATTATATGTCTTATTATGGCGGTTATGTCTTAAAACGTGGAGATCTCTTATGTTAGAACAGATTATGTCCTTGAAAGTAGCTGATCTGCCCCTGCAATTTTTCTGATTTTTGGTAGGCAATCCGGAGTGCGTTTTTTTCTCGAGGCGATGGTAGTGGCGGCAGCGGTGGCGGTGGCGGCGGATTTTACTTTCTTTAGTATATATAGAGAGATATGGAGGCAATTATGCTGTATAAAATAATGTCAGATTCATACGGGGTGGGGCATCTGGGCTAATTTGCCCCAGATCCAGCTATAGAGTCTCGTTAAGGAACGACGTATTTAAGATTCCCCTCCCCCACCTCCACCAATAAAAAATGACTTATCGTTTACCTTTTCAAACAAAATATAAATTTATGGATTTCATCGGTAGATGGCCCAAGATTTATTTACCGCGGACCAGATCTGTGTGTGCAAATTCAGCCGATTGCGGATACTCATCATTCACATTTAAAATTTGAAAACTGATTGAACGTCCCTATCTCCCACTATCCCTTTTCAGGCAGATAATAATCGCCCTGCCGCTTATAGCGTAGAAACCCGCCATATGGTACCACCATGGCGCTATCTTTTAGCATTACAATCATGAATTTGATCATTTTGACCTTCTTGCTGTGTAATTATATTTTAGCTCTGCTGAAAGGTTGACTCTGTCGACTTCAGGTCCTTTCATTTCCCAGGCTCCAGATTACACTATATGTTATGAATACAAACAGTTTTTGTGAGTAGGAATTTTCGATGATAGAACGATGAGTAACCTAAAAATTAGCCTTTTTGTTACGAACTCGATTTATGACGATCTTCGCCTTGAGGAGTATAGCCCCTGGACATGTGCTGTGCACGCTGAAATAGAACTTGACCTTCTTCTCAAACGGATTACGCGTTTTTCTCATCATCCTGTACCCTACGGATCTCCATACGGTATACATGTTGTGTAATGTGAAATTCGCGAACAGTCTAGAAGGCAAAGGACCTTTGGCGCTTTCGAATTCCAGTACCATAAAAGTGTCTCGATGTGTATTTATTGGACCCCAGAACCCCTTGTGAGCTGATTTTCATAGTTTGTAGTGCAAGGGCGTGTGAATCGTCGAAAAGAGCTTGAGTAGTATGAGCGTCAATTAAATTGAGACTGTTTTAGGGATTAAGAATCTGAAATGCCTTTTGAGTGAATGCCTGATCGGCTGTTCAGACGTCATCCCGGGATACCACACCTTCGCCCTGAAACTTGCGCAAAATTCGACATTTCAGATTTTATGTACAAGCAAACGCGAACTATATATATTTGGTAATTATTGGGAACACGAGCCCGGGCTTATATCCCCCCCCCCAGCATAGTGCTGTATATCAACGTACATATTGAAGTAACAATAATTTGAAAAAAATAAAATAAAAATTGTAGAGGCCCCTTCAGTGTGGGTGCTCGGGTCCTGGTCCCCTGGTCCCCACTAAATCCGGCACTGACAACTCTGGAAGATTCCCCATTGTTAACGGGTTTGTCATACGATACTTCTCGTAGATAAAGTCTCGCACAAATTTAATTATATTTTGTCAATCTAAATACAATAATCTAGTGTGGTCGTAGGGTTTTTGCGAAAGTTTATGCTAAAAGGAATCGTTATGTGTCTAACTATTGTCTGGCCGTAGCGTAAGTAGGAGATTTTACGGGAGGGGAGTGAAGGGGTTCTTAAAAATGGATGTGTACCAAAAGTGGATCAGTACTGACAGTGAAGCCTGTTTAAGTGTCAGATTGTATTCCTTTTCATTATTAACTTTATCTGGAGCATGTAGGTGTTTACTTGGAGAAGTAATGCCGTAAAATGAATATTTTTTCACAAATGCGAATACTGATCAATTTTGGCCCACTGAGCCACTTTCGGTACTTCAGCCTCTATACTTAATACGTAACTCCGCTACAGAGTGGAAAGGCCATTCTATCGTATTGTTTCATGAAAAAGCAGCCTAAATGATTCTAGTTCTCAGAGAAAATGATAAGTGCCGGCCCCTAAGTACATGTATCCCTTTGTTTCATGCGAGAACGCGGGAACCAATTGCGTACCTACACATAGCTTTTTCTAAATGCGGTGTTCAGTGACGAAAAACGAAGATGACAGAGTCTCGACATTTCTGAGTTCCGAAAAAGAAGTTGTAAACGCGAGAGATAGATTGTAATTCTTTTATTTACGCGGATTTGACGCGATCCATTTCTATTTTAATTACAGCTAAATGCGAAACACCGGAAGGGAGTCGAAGGAGCTAGGCTTTCGTTCCTTATAAATTTGTGTTTTCCACTTTCGTTCTTCGTTTAATAAGAAGGAAAATTAAACCTTTTTTTCTCTTTTTTCGAAAGCACTTTTGATCGTACCAAAGAAAGGATTTATGTGAAGTCTGTCTATCTCCTATCGTCTCTCATTTTGTAAAGTAGCTACGATTGCCGTTTACTATATAAAAAATTAAAAAAAAAAGAGAGAGAAAGACAGGGAGAGGAAGAAAAACGAACGCTCCAGGCGTTTAACGTCGAATTTCAATCTGTGAATAGAGCTCCCGATGTCACTGTACGCCACCTTTTTCGTTAATTGTCGACTTGAAATTTTCGTGTCGGGAATACACTCGTCGTTTTTATTGCTAGGGGTTGTCAGAATCGAATTGTCACGAAGGATCGTCAAACATTACCGGGAGATTTTGGAGGAGTTGTGTAGGGCGTAGCGCATTCAGAAGTTTGCAATATTCTTTGACGGATAATTCTGTGGCCGATATATTTTCATTCAATCCCCCCCTCCCCCCAAAAAAGTCGAATCTAACACGATGCTGCGGCGGTAATCCGCAGTGAATTAATACGCAAGCAAGTGGAGCGAATGAGCCAGGGTACTCAGCTGGGAAGAATTGTTTAAAAAGAAACATAATGTAGAACATCAAGAATGACGGTAAGCCATGTGTTAGGGAAAATTGAGACGACTTTTGAATAGGCTGGGAAAATCTTAAATAAGTCTCGAAGCGTCAGACATTTCAAAGAG
The DNA here is from genome assembly GCA_031841125.1 of Acanthococcus lagerstroemiae. Lineage (NCBI taxonomy): Eukaryota > Metazoa > Arthropoda > Insecta > Hemiptera > Eriococcidae > Acanthococcus > Acanthococcus lagerstroemiae. Next base: position 45,664,560 of record CM063113.1, read on the forward strand.
ACAAACTAGTGAGCATGGAGACGTTTTCTAGGATTCAATCAAGAGGAGTCTTCAGAAACCTTCAGGTTCGAAAAGTTCGACAATATTTACTTAATTCTGTTGCGAGAGTTATCAGACCAACTCGAATTCGAAGATTGAGTAGAATACTATGTAGAATTCCAGGAAAACTGTTGTCAGCTTCGAAAAATAAAAAAATGATGATTTCTGAAGAAAAATTTGAAAAAAATCTCAGAATTCAAAAAAATTGACTGAACTGAAAACTGTACCAATTTGATATCATTAGCCTTCAAACAACTTGTGCACAAAAACTGAATACAGGTAAGATTCATGGAAAATTGTATTCACGTTTGTGAAAAAATAATCATAAAATTATAACAAAAATTTAAAAAAAAATCCAAACTGGGATGTTTTTTTTAATTTTCATTTAACGAGACACTTACTTGGGAAAATAATCAAAAAATGTTGATGAAAATTTCAAAATTTGAAATATTCTGCAGTATTGATGTTAATATGGTTGCAGGACTTTTCAACCTACTCGAATACGAGAATAGAAATTGTAATCATATTCGGTAAATAATAAGTTACGATTTAAATTTTTTTAAATAAAAAAAAATCATAATTTGAAAAATTCGATTAAACTGAAAAGGGAACCTAATTGGGAAGCTAATATTTTCAACCGAGCAGAGAGTACGAAAACTGAACAAGCTTCATTCAAAATTATACTCGTATTTGAAAAATATTTCAAGAGTTATATTTAAAATTTTGATTAAAAAGAAAATAATATCAGGATTCAAAAAATTTGACAAAACAATTTCATATTATTGTAGCAAGATTTCCTGAAAGCCAGATGTCCCACACAAATTTCGGAATAAGAGCCCAAGAAGAAAACGAGCTTCTCTCAGGGATCTTACCTGTAGGAAATTGCCGATAGTAGATTGCCGACGAAGGGGGTTGATAACTCGTAATAACGAACGTTTAGCCTACTATTACCATACTCATATAGGTGTTTAACCACAGACTACCACCAAGCCCCATGGGAGTCTGAGCGAGTCCACGATGACCCCTGTCCCTGGTGTACTTCAGACCTGAGCCATCAGAATGGATGTAAGTATTTGGGAACCCACTCTTCATGTTCCTGAATGAAACTAGGTCCACCAAAGGGAAAATTAATTTAGAAAAAAGTTCAGGGATGCCACGTACCATGAATCAAACATGCACTAGCATGGAGGTACGTCCGCGTATTTTCGATAAAATAAACTAAAAAGATAAAGTTGTTCCAAATTCACCTCACTGAAATTATAAGAATCATGTCGAACAGCACAAAATACGTGTATTATAAATTTAAAAAATGAATCATAATTGAGAATAAATCAAAATAAAAGATAAAATAACTAGGGGTCTTCGCCCCCTGGCCGCTCCGCACCTCGTGCGACCATTACAGTCCTCAGTGTTTGGTCTAGAACTTTTGTTCCTGAGTTGAGGTTTGCTTTGCGCTTCTTTTGCTCCCCCTTTATCAGCGGTCCTCAATCTTCCACCATGAATTCCCCCTTCCATCCTTTCTTCATCACAAGCCTCCTCCTCCACAACGATCCCCTCGTTCACCACGGTCGCTGTCTGCCTCCACGGTCTCACTTCAACAGTCGCAGCCCTTCTCAGCCACAAACTCTTCCCCCACAACGGCCATAATCTCCTACCAGAAGCTTCAGTGCCCACCCTATGGTCTTTTACCTCCGCAGTATCCCCCCTGCAAACCCTCTCCTTCTGCACATCCGGGTAGGCCCTGTCCCTTGGACTTCCTCCCCACCTCTACAACCATTGACCCCCACAACCGACCTCCAGCACCTGGGCCTTAATTTCTTCTTATTACCCTCTCCCTCGCTCCATGACTTTCTCCGTCCACAACTTCTCCCCCACTTGGCACCCTCCGTTCATCCCTCCGATCATCACCCAGTCCTCCACTTAATCTCCCCTCTCCCGATCACCTTCTTCCACCCTGATTGCCCTCCCCCATTAGGATCACGTCCTTCCGACCACCCCACACCACTATGGCCTTCATTTCTGTTCACGTACCACACCCCCACCAAGACCTCTTCACCCATCACTACGCCCTTCCCAATTGCGGCCATAATCCTTCGCTACAGCCTTCCTCTTCCACTGCTCCTCGGCGGCCTCCTCATCCCAACTCCCACGAAGTTCCTCTGGTCCTCCACTCAGGAGCTCCCATCACCATGACCACCCTGCTCCTTCAGACCACCACTACCGGCCCCTCTCGAACAAGGGCTTTTATTTCAATCCCCAGTCCTTTCTCCACCAGGACCTCTTACTCACCATTACCCCCCCCCCTCATCAGGGGCCTTTATCTCCCTCTACAATCCCCGCCATTACCGTGGTTTTCCTCCCCTTCAGGAGCTCCCTCCTCCATCATGAGTACCTCTGATAACCCTGGGCCCTTATCCACTAAAGTTTTACTGCCCCTCCAGGACCCTCACCCACCACTACCTCCTCCTCCCTCAATGGCCACCCTCTTCTACCAACCATTTCCTCCACCACGAGGACCCCTCACCCGCGACTACCCCCTGGGATTTATCTTCCTTCACAGCACCTGTCCTCACTGTGGTCCTCCAACTCCCTTGAAGATCCCTGGCCATCTACCCAGGAGCTCTCACAACCATGACCACCCCTCCCCCCGAGAACCCTTCCCCTCAAGACCCCACCCCATCACCAGCCCCTCCCGCACCACGGCCGATTCTCTCCCTGGTCCCCTCTCTCACCAAGGATTTTCTCCTCCATCAGGTTCTCTTACTCATCTTAACCCCCTGCCTCACCCAGGGCCTCCTATCCGCCCACAGCCCACGCCCTCACAGGGGCTCTCCTCCCCCTTCAGGAGCTTCCTCCACAACCATGAACCCCCTCCTGGAAAATTGAGCAATTAAGGGGCAGGGTAGGCAAAAATAAATATTACAATGCGACTGCATTTGAGTGATAACAATGTGGAAGTAGGGTCCTCTCTCCCCTAAAATTTAGAATAAATCAAACAACCGTCAGCATCAATGGCTGGAAAATGAGAATGTCCAAAAAGTGAATGACTAGCAAATGAAATTCGAAAAATGAAACATAGAGGAGTCCCCTTCTTCCAAGGAAAATTCAAATTTTGCGATGTGGGCCTTATTAATGTCTTGAACTAAGGCCTCGAGAAGTTTCAGAGCCTCCTGGAACGCTCGCTTTTGATGATCACAGGTTTGGTGACGATTCCTTCGTCTTGAACTGATATTGGTCTCACTGGACCCTAAAATTTTGATGTACCCACCCTGAACGTGCAGTAACCACGATACTGAGCCTTTGCGTGATTTCTGCGTAGGCTATTCACTAAATTTTGATTGAAACGGAGGGGGGGGGCGTAGAAAAATAAATACAAATAAAACGGATTGCTTGTAGCCCCAGAATTTTGAAAACCCAACATCGAAAATAAAGGGAATTTCTATTTCGCGCCCTTTCTAGATCACACACGCGGGTTGAAGGGGCGTCGGCTCCCTGGTAAGCACGAATCTTAAGGCTAGCACTCGCGAAATCACACTACACCACGGGTCGATGATAAAAAAACGAAAATAAGGTACATTACCTAGCATTTCAGCTAAATATACCAAAAAGAACTCAAACTGGAGTTACGTGTACCCAATCAAGGTGTCTACAGGTTTGAAAAATTTGGAAAGTTTGGAAAAAGTCAGGAATTTGAAAAGTAGGTCAGGAAGTTTGTAAATAGTCAGGAAATTCAACAGTATTTTTAAGAAGTTTGGAAAAAAAACAAAGAATGAACTCACGTAAAATTTATTTCGTTTAATTTTACTTCAGCACTCTATATCTGTGAACACTATCTTAATGCTTTCACCCAAAAATCAACTTCAAATTTCAGTGCATTTTAACCATAGCGTCTAGTAGTATAAACATAAATACATAATACTGTCTATACTGTAAAGGTCTAAAGAAGAAAAAAAAACAGTTTGGAAAAAGTCAGGAATTTATATTTTTCCATTCTTGTAGACACCTTGCCAATGCTGGACAAACTGAAACGTTACCGAGCGTATGGTCTGCATCTCGAGGTGATGGATCTAGATCTGCCAAGTGGCGCCACTGCTACAAATCTTCCAGCAACTCGACGACAGGTGATTAGGTGCAGGATCGAATTGAAAAATAACATAGCACAGTAACTTGTCCCAAAACTCCAATTTGAGGCGAATGTGAATCGCCTACAGCACGTTTATATCACACGTAGAAAGCTCATTACCAATGTTACTAAGCTGCTCACCCTACTAAAATGAACATTCAATAAATTTGAGTTGATTCCTCCTAGGAAAGATGTCCTAGAGGAAACTCAATTTTGCTAATTTAATTCGATAAAAATTGGCCTATCAATTTATCATTTATTTTTTTATTTTTTTATTTTGTGGCTCATGTCGCTCAGTGCTTAGAATTAGATATTACATTCTTAGAATATGCTTAGTTTTTACGTACAAAACATGTAGGCGGGTAAGTCACCGCCGCCAACTCCGCACTCAACTAGCCCATTCCTGGGCATAAGCCGATCGCAACTCAAGCCATTTTTTCCTGTCAGTGCTTTGTGAAGCCAGTTAGGGCCGGCCACCGATATCAGCTCGTCCGCCCATCGTGTCGCTGGCCTTCCCCTACGACGTTTCCGTCCGGGAGACCAAAGTGTGGATATTTTATTCCATTTACTGCTATTTTCTCTGGCTACATGGCCAGCGTAATTTATTTTTAATTTTCTTATGGTCCCCCCTACTGATTTGGATTTCGTTTTACTTAATATTTTTTGTATGCTGATCCGGTCTTTAAGTTTAATTTTGAGAATTGCCCTGAGCATTGAGTTTTGTGTTTTGATTATTTTTTGGTTTTGTTTCTTTGTACATGCTCACGTTTGGGCACCATATGTCAGAACAGGGATTATTGTGCTTTCTAATACTTTAATTTTCGTTTTCAAGCTTAGGTTACCTTTTAGCAGTTGTTTTTGGGCCCAAAAAGCTCTCCACGCATTTCTCCTTGTACCTTGGATTTCTTTCTCCGTTTTGTTTTGGAATGACATTATTTGGCCTAGATATTTGTAGTCTGAAACTATTTCTTTCGATGGTGTTGTTATCGATTTTTTTGTTGCCAAATTGTGGGATATTTGTCATGATTTTTGTTTTTGCCAGATTCATAGTTAATTCTACCGCAATGCTCTTCCTCCTCGGGTCATCGGCCATACTCTCGAGTTTGTTTTTGCTTTTTGCAATAATTACGATGTCGTCCGCAAATCTGAGATTACTAAGTCTTTTAGGTTTGTCAAAGAACGGGCCTTTTATTTTGATTCCCCTCCCTTCCTAATTTATTTTCCTAAACACTTCTTCTAAAACCGCATTAAAAAATGTTGGGGAAAGGGGGTCACCCTGCTTGACTCCTCTCTTTATTTTATCTCCTTTTTTGTCAAGTTTGATTATTACCTCGGATTTTAAATAGATATTTTTCAGAACCCGAATAATTAGTTGTGGTATTCCTTGGTTTGTCAGGACTTTCCAAATACTTTCGTGGTATAGGGAGTCAAACGCTTTATTATAGTCAATAAACATTATAGCAATATTAATTTGGTACCCTTTTGACTTTTTCTAGAATTTGATTTAGGGTATGGATATGGTCGATAGTGCTGAATTTTTTCCTAAAGCTGGCTTGTTCAGCTGGTTGTTGTGCATCCAAAGTGTCGTATATTTTGTTTTTGATATTTTTCATAAATATTTTGTATACATTTGAGGAGAGACTAATGGGGCGGTAGTTATTAATATTCGATCTTTCACCTTTTTTGTGTAGAAGTATAATTTTGGATAAACCCCATTGGTCTGGCATATGACCCGAGGTGAGAAAGTAGTCGAAGAGTGAAGCCAGCGAACGGGCTAAGGTATCTGCCATCATTTTAAGATTATCATTCTCAATTCCGTCCGGTCCAGGGGCCCGGTTGGACTTGAGTTTTTTAAGTATGCTTGTTACCTCTCTAGGTGTTAGTTGTTAGATTAAGATTGTGAGTTTCTCGGTGGCCGTCCCCTTCGCTATTTAACTGTGGTTCTTTTATATCGTGATCGTATAAGTTTCTGTAGAATTCGGTGGCCGTAGCTACTATTTCATCCCTGTTGGTTATCGAGACACCGTTACGATTTTTGATTTTTCGGGAGTAGATACCTTCCTTTGGTCAGTGCCTGTTTAACTTGTTTGATGGACCAGGACTCTTCGATAATTGATTTAGCCAATTCTATTGGCCCATCAATTCATCATGCTACATTATAATTCTTTAAATAACTCGTACATGAAAACTGAATAAGATGTTTGGAAAACTTTGATCGCCTTGCGAAGAAAGAATTAAAAATTAAGACAGAAATTCTAAAAAAAAGTCTCAAAATTGGAAAATCTTGATAAACTTGAAATTTGAACTTAATTCAATGTCAAGAAGGTTGAGTCAACTGAAATACGAAAATCCTGCCTAATTTGTGGAACATTGTGGTCAACTCGAAGAAATGACCAAGGATATGTGACAAAATGTTGATAAAAATCTCAAATAAATTCGAAAATATTTGAAATCAATTTTCTGGTGATCTTCTATCAACTTGAATACAAAAATTGAAGAAAATTCATAGAAAACCGTAATTTACTTGAAAATTAAAGTGTTGTGGCATTCTTTTTCTACTCAAATTTATTCCCTCACCGTCACAATTTTGAAAATTTTTGCACATCGAGAGCTTCCCGGCATTTCTTACAGTCATTCAAGTTTTCGAAGTGCAGTTACTGACCTGCGATATGAAGCACTCTACATTGGCGTAGCCAGGGGGGTCGAGGGAGTCTGGACCTCCTTGCGACTTCGTCAAGTAGCGGTTTTTCTAACTTTAACACCTTTCCGACACCCCTTCCCCCTTTGATTAAGATTAGACCCTACCCCCTCGAACACTAGGCCGGCTAGTTACTGGCACTCGATATCGCACAACAGTCGCAACGAGACATCATCGTGTCCTTCGGCCCAGTCGGGCCAGGACCAGTGGCGATCGTAATTCGGCCAGCCGCCGCGCCGTAAAGATTTCTGGACTGCGATGGTCCGCGCGCGCGTCTCCGCCGCCGTCGTTGCGAGCTTTTTGTTGCCGTTTTTAACATTTTCGCGGATAATTGAAAGGAGCCGACGACGGCTAATCACAATAAAAGGTTTTCTTCGTACGATTTTACAACAGCAGTTTGGTGACGTTTTTCGTCGTAACAACGGAGAAAATTGTTTTTATTTTTACGTCTTCTTACTTTTTTTTCTTTCCTTTCTTTCTTCTCTCTTTCTTCTTCTGAGCTGTAGAGATGACCGACCCGACCCCGACTCGATCTGCGCTCCCTCGTAATTCGTGTGCTCTCGGCGGCCGCCCCTGCCTGCGCACATTGTATATAATTGTGTACGAGTTATGAGCTGCGCTAAAAACTACATATATAGGTATCTTTTCTCGACAAAAACACACATATATATAAATATCGAGAGACGAAGAATATACGACGCTCATTTACTACCTAGTATTATCGCCGTATAACCGAAGCACACCCATACACATGACGATGTGTACGAGGCGAGAAGGCGCGCGCGGTCGACGCAAAAGGTAATAGTCGAAAATCGTCGGTAGCGTTTCGCGTAAATCTTTTACGGCCTAATAAATATCTAATATAAAGATGGATGGAGAGCGGGGCCCGCCGGGTGAGCCCCCGCCCTTCCCGATGCGAGGCGGGTAAACCGCAGAACTTGCAAGGGTGTAGTCGCAAAAGCCCGTAAAAAATCTCGACCCCGAAACATATAGCTCGCACAGCGTTTCGTATATATCGGTCATAAAACCTAGATATACGAGACATGATAGAAGTCCCAAATTGATCGTGATTTTTCCTATGTATAGTCATAAAACACGGAGAGGAGCAGAGAGACAGCAAAGTCGAGTACACAGAAGAAGCTTTTTCGCGGCTTGTCTTCGCCCATCTCGTTTCGTAATAACCTCGTCGGAGGTCTGGAGTCTGGAGTACGTATATAATACCTGTGATGGGTTATATTATGCGCTCTGGAACAGACGATCAAAATCGTTTACGGTTGTCGCGGCTTATTGAATTTCGTATCGTCGAGAGGAACAGAGAGGGTGAGGGAGAGCGATACGTACATAGTCGAAGAGGGAACAGAAGTCAAGTTTAAACGGCATCGGGTATGTGCTTGGGAAACCACAGGGCAGCCGGAGTCCGGATATCGAGAGATTAGATTGACAACCACTAGGTGGTTGCTGAACAAGTGGGGATTCACGAGGAGGGCCATTGGGGCAGTTGCCCTCTCCCAGGGAGAAAACTTTGAACTCACAGTCAGAATGTTTCAAACCTAATCGACAAGAGACGATACAGAAGCGCGATCTGGTGGATTGCCACTGTGGCGATTCAGCAACCAATCAGAAAGCTCCTCTGTAGATCGCCATCGTTACTTTAGCCTGTTGGAGAATCGGTGGCAATCAGTGCTGGCGCCATGGAGCTATCTTGGAAGGGCAATTCAGAGTAGGTAAAAATAGTTTCTTCTATCAACCCCCGTCCTCCTGTATAATTAAATCCTCGTCCTCACGATGCTGGAAGTAATTGGGCTGTTGAATGAGCTGTACTTCTGACTGTTTTTTTTATCGACATTAAGAATGCAGATGTCTTCCAAAATGTCCATTCTTTCAACTCACTGTATTCTCGATTGGATGACGATTTTGGAAAATTCAAAAATTCTGTGTTCGTGAAATTGTCCGTTTTTTTTCTCAGCGAAGGAAAATGAGCAGTTCTCAAGATTACTAAATCTTCAATGCTCATGGAAGGGTCGTTTGCACTCTTCAAATCTTTAAGGCTTTTCCAAACGTATTTAAGACTCGCTAAAACTGTGTTCAATGCTCATGTAAGAGTCGTCTGCACTCTTCAAATCTTTAAGGCTTTTCCAAACGTATTTAAGACTCGCTAAAACTGTGTTTATGTCGCTGTGTGGCCGAGTGGTTAACGTGCCCGTTTCGCAATCCTTGTAAACAACAACAACAACGATGCAATGATATTTTTATGCGAAAAAGAAAATCACTCGGATTTCGATAAAAATGAGTTCATCTAAAAGAAAATTTTATTTGCTACAAGACAAGCTCTTTTCAATTTTCCGTTAACCGCATTCACTCTCGAGATATTTTGAAAAAAACATTAAAATTGCCATAAACACTGCTGTGCTGAACTCTCCCTTTTCGACCCTGTTTCCTTATCAGATTTTCTTCAATCGATGCTAGCGAACCGACATTATAAGATAATTCATGAGATCATGACTCAGCCGATGTTAGTACGAAATTAAAGTTTAACTTTATTTTTTTCCCTTGCTTCTTTTCTTTTGCATTTTTAGCAGTTTTCAACATTCTTTGGCATTTATACACATTTTTGGTATTTATTCCATTTTTGGCATTCTTTGGCACAGTAAAGTTTCCCCCCCCCCAAGGCTCCTTACCCCTTGAAACCTGCTTGTATTTAGTTCTTATGTGCCCCCCACCCCTCCTTCAGGAAATGATTTGACAAATGCCGGCGAATATCCGATCTCTAATTATAATCAATATTATTGATTTACTTAATTTAATTTTATATTCAACATTGTTATTAATTAATCTGATCAATTGTACAAAAAAATCTTTAATTTATGTTACAGGTAAGCCTGTTCGTAGACGATCTATCTGAATAATGAATACCAATAGGGACTATTGAAGGGTCAAGGAAATTCGGTTTCGGTTGCCGTGGTCTACACTTATTGGCTCCCGTGATGGCTGCTTACCCCCGATGGTCATTAGCTCTCTGCTGTCATGAGAAATAGATATTGTATTTAAGGTACGTTTTTAGTTGGATTTGGAAAGAATACTTATATCTCTGAATTTGTGAACATATCAGACTAGAGTCTGAACGAGTCTTCACAATCTTTGCAACAGATCTTATGCTCTTGGAGGAAGTCATATCGAGTCTGAACTAGTATTTCGACTTATGTATGGAAGAATCAGACGTCTAAAACACGTCGCAAAGTTTGAAAGACACCTTGACGAGTTTTAACGCGTTCAGGAAAACCTGAGCGTCAAATAGTCTTGAATGAAGGCTTAAAATTTATCTGAGATATCCTGATTGAGGAAAAATTGGCCACAAGGCTTCGGCAGAAAAAAAAACACAACAAACGAAACTTACAGCGATGGAATGTCAGTTTTTACCAAACAGAGCACAGGGGCATCTCAAAGTGGGCAAAGTTGGCAGTGTTGCCAGAAGTCTCGCATGAGGTAATTTTGTGTCTGAAAACGGTTACCTCGAATGAGGATTTTATTAATTGGGAAGTCTCAACGAGTCTGAAAGAAGTGTCGAAGCTTCTGACGTCCTCAGCGAGTCCGGGAATGTGTAAGAAGTTTCAATAATGATTGCAATAGTCTTACCTGTTGAAGAGGATAACTGATAAAACTTTTTTCGAATGTTGATACTGTAATCACCGCTGACTCCATTGCATAATCAAATGAGGAGTAATATTCCAAAACGGCCTCTTTCCACTTTTCAAAACTTTACAGGAGAAGGAAATAACGCAGTACTCTGGTGTATACCATATATGTGCCACCCGTGAAATTTGGGTTGCTAGTAGAACACCTACCTGAATATTGTTAGGTTGACAGTGTAGGAATGTGTGTAGGTACATTTATCTTCCATCAGATGACGATCACTGTAAGACGAGTTTCGAAAAAATTGACGTAGGCTGTTTTGGAATATCGCTTCTCAATACAGTCAGCGAACTTACTATGTTGCTACATTGTCAGTAAAATGTCTGTAAGTCTTCAAAAAATGAGTGAGTCTGGAAGAGTGTTAGAGTATGTTGAATAATTCTGGGAAAGGGTTAAAGGTTCTTAAACAAACGTCTAGAGTGTTCAGCTGATAATGAACGAGAGTAAATGTACAGAGAACACGCACTGTTTAAGATAAATTTGACGAACTGACATGTAAATTTTATCAACAATAATTTTGTACATGAAAACTATATTAGTATGTGGATAAAAAGAGTCTTATGTATTGTTGGAAAAATCTTGAAAGGTCTAAAACTGTGTGGAACATTTCCTCAGATGATTTTAACATGGCGCTAGGGTCGCTCTATGGGTTAGTGGAATCGTGTCCATCTTGTGTCCGTGCGAGGCGTGCGACGCGCGTTCCATTCCCGGAGCTGAGAAGTAGGGAGAACAGGTTTTAGGTTTCATCTCTCTCTCTGTGCAGACATCTTAAGCCGCGTACACATCTGAACGCGAACTAGGCAAGCCAAACATATATCTATACATAATATGTATAGATATATGTTTGGCTTGCCTTGTTCGCGTTCAGATGTGTACGCGGCTTTAGCGAACAAAGTGGCCACAGTATCGAACGAAGTGGATAGATGGCGTACTCTGCAGTTCTGCCGTTCTCACGAAGACGGCATTATACCGCAGAACGCGTTAGCACCAGTCATGTGAGCCGCTCACTCAACGTTGTGAGATATTTGGCTAGTAACAATGGACGTATGCAGGATTGCCAGATTTAGTCCTTTTTAAAAATTTTGGCCCTTTTTTGGTCCCTTTCTTTTTTTGGTCTCTTTTGGGAGATATTTTTTTGGTCTGCAAAATAATCTTCTAAAAATTGATTGATATTTCAGAAATAAGCCACAAATAAAGAATTGGAGGTTCATTTCCTTAATGAAGAACCATTGTTTGAAAACATGCCAGCCCTGTTCATGTGCTGGTAGGGTAGCATAGTTTCATCTGGATATACCGGACCGTCATATTGTTGCAACTTTAGTCCGTCGAAAGAAAATCGACTGACCATTAAACACCGCATCACACCGCGTGACCAATTTTCGTTTCATGGACCGAAGTTGCAACAATATGGCGGCTCGGTATACCCGGATAGAACTATACTGTCCTAGTGCTAATCATCATCACCTTCGAGTGCGAATTTTAGAGTCAAAGTTCAACCGAAGTGGAATGTCAATTTCGCAATGCTTATTTCTGGTACCTATTCTTAGACTGAGACGAAATTGTTCGTTTGTTATTTTTTGTCTTATTCGATTTTGAATTCTTTATCATAAATTCAATCAAATTGGGATCTAAATTCTTCATTGTTCAATTACTGGTGGGCGCCTATTCACGGTGGCTAGGGAAAAGGTAGCATGTCACATTTAATTTTCTCTCAGAAAATCAACTATAACGTTGGTAACACTGCGTTTTTCTAATTATGCAGCGTCCAGTATTCAGCTGGTTGCTTATGGGAAAGTTAAGTATTAACCTTGTCCAGACAGGGCTACTAAAGTCAGAAAACTGAAATGTGACATACTACCTTTTATCTTTTAGCCGTCATCTATGTTGAGAGAGGTTGAAGGCAAGTGCTGCGAACATTGAGCGAAGCAAGATTCCAGCTTCTACAAAGAACACTATTTTGGTCTTTTTTTGTCCTTTTTGGTCTTGAAGAAAATCGAGAGTGGTCCGATTCAGCCTTGCTCATCTGGCAACCCTGCGTAAGTACACATCTTGGGCTCAGAGAAGGAAACACTAACGCGACAAACAGTGGGGAAAACAAAGGCAAACTATCCGAACTATCCTGTCTGTAAGTCATGTAACGGATATTCGCTTTCTAGTCGTTGCAGAACCGTAGATGGCGTTAATAGAAAGAAGGAAAGCAAATAAGCGCAATATGGAAGTGTCTCTCCGATTTTTATCCAATCAAATGTGGAGGAGATCGCTTTGTGGTCGAGTGGTAACGTGCCCGCTTCGCAGTCCTTGCGTCTCGGGTTCGATTCCCGCCAACGTCGGATAGCTAGTGATATTTGAATACCCCCACTGACATCCTAGCAAAAACAGTGACTTCCGTATCAATCGGGGTGCAAAGATAAGTGCACCTCGTCCAGATCAGAAAGATTCGGTACTGTGCTTGTGTACATATCGTGGACAGCTTACTCAACGTTGTCAAGACACATGGCTGATGAGGGAGCTGCGTCTGCACACTTTTCGGCACAGAGAAGGAAAACTCAAACGCAACAAACGGTGGGGACAGCAGTGACAAACTAGAAACTACCCCGATTAACCTGCCCAGGAAAATCGCGCAACTGCTTCAAGTCCAAAGGATACGGCACTAAAAAGAAGAAATGTAGAGGAGTTTTAGATGAGCCCTAATGAAAATTTCCCACACTTCACCTCTTTTGACAAAACTTGGATTTCTTGATGAAACTCGGCGCATACTAAAGCAGACACGTCAAATGTAGCCACATTGCAAATCACTGCGCGGTAAGAATCATGAAGAATTGGGAATACTAAGTTAGTGGAAAGTTACGGACGTGAAAACATTATTCTAATTTTGGCCTTCGCCAAGTTGGGTGCCAGCCTATCCTTTCCTTGGCCTTATGAACAGCACAATCTCCCTCTCATTGCATTAAACCCGAGTGTTAGGCTACTGATGCACCGTTCCCGATGCCGCAGATCTCTCACTTTAATAATGATCAATATGTTATCAGATGAAGGTGTTTACTACATTGGCGCTTAACGCGCATATTTACATTGGTGACATACTTTATCAATGAGTATACACCACGCGGGGAATAGACTTGTTCTCTTCTTGTACAGGATCTTTTTAGCGCGTTAATTGTCAAGAGTTGATCGCGTTTGGGCCTGTGGCCACATTTGACACATCTGCCCTACTTCTTACCAACATGCAACTTTCCTGCAAGGCGCATCATCAATATTCAAAAGTATCTTCCTCTTCGTTTCACCCCATTATGAATATTGAAACGTACAACTGCCCGATCTCTCCCGTAGAACTGCCAATTACCGCTCTAGAATGATTCAGAAATCAAAAACCACGCATTAGAATAACCACTGGGTGGAGTGCCACCTTGGTGGCCTGAGCTTGCGACTGTTTCGTCATGCATCCACCGTCCGCCTCCGACAACTGCATCTGCATCGGCATCGTTGCAATTCGACGATCGTGCACGTGTTGAGGAGGTCGCCGACGCGATGGATGTCGCTTATTAATATTTTACGCTATTTTACATGGCGGCGCGCGGTTATGAAAGGAAAAACTGAGCCGAGAGGCACCGACGAGAGTTATCAGCGACCATCGATGAGATGTGGCTGGTGAAGATGTGTGTATGCGTCCGAAAAGAAATCACGGGGATGACGTCGAAAATAATGGTCCATAAATATAGACAGGCGACACGGAACACGAAGATATTACAACCCGGTAGTGTTGTACAACGAATGCGCCTTAGGTAAGAACAAAAACAGAAAATGAGATGGAAAAGAGGACGGGGACCAAAAAAAAAACGAACATGTGTTTTACCACGATCGAAGCTTGTATGTCTGTGTGTCGGCGAAATGAGAGAGACAGAGAAAAAAAAGGTCGTCTCTTATATCATCCGTGTATCGGTGCACCCTAATTGATGAAGCAGTAACTGATCCGATCAGTGGCACCGTGTATCGTAAGACGGCATCGCGCTTCCACTTTTGCCCTCAGTGTGTGTCTCTCTTCACGTTACATTTGATTCTTTTAATTGGAACACATGTACGTACGTGCATAAGATAGAGTCGGGACCGGGGACACATTGTATACAGAGCTAGACGTTTTCGTCAACGATTGGAAATAATTAAAGAAAGTGTAGAGAATCCGAAACTCGGCATCGGAGAGTGATTTGTGCGATGCGATGTGGCTCTTGAGTTACATATATATGCGGGAGTTGCTTCGGTTCTGACAAAATGAACAGCTAACTGCTGATACGTGGGAACGCGGGCTCAAACCATGCAGGGAGCACACGGTATTCTATATCTGAAAGTGAAATGATCGACGCCAGCACCTTGCGGTGTGACTGATAGGCGTGTTATATCTGGGATTGAAGGAACAAAAGGAAAGCGATGGATAAAGGCTTTATGAGACGACAACATGTCCAACCCTTTTGTTTTTGAATGAGGTGGCGCTATATGCGCCGAGTGCTCAGACCTCGTAGTCCGTTGCACTTTTCTTTAGGCTGGTTTTTGGGATCAGCTTAGTAGCCTCATTCTTACAGCCAAAGTGAGAATTTCACTCAGTTCTATCCCTTTGACTTCGGGGTCTAGTTGGCCGAGTGGGTAGCTCCCTGGTCTCAGAATCCGGAGGTCCCGGGTTCGAGCCCACATAATAACTCTATATTTCGACCTAGGCTGGTTTTTCGATAAGATAAGAAGAGGGCTACGACAGCCCTAATAGCCTCCCCGACGTCTCTGAGGTAATGGTCGAAAGGACGGATTCCAGGGCTCGGGTTGAGAGTAATTTAGAAAAGAGACAGATCCCTTTGGCTTCATTGGGTGCTGGATACTCCAGTCGCCATGTTTCGCGTCTTGTCCCGGCTATTACTAGGCACTGACATATGATGTGAATCGAGATGTCCTTCTCTTCTCCTCAGTGCCTACAGGAGCTGTTTTTCGCCACTTCTATTTATACACATACTCCATATGTTTCGCGGCTCCATGTCCAGTTAGTAGTCCGACTGCCTAGCATGTTTTCTACCGAGCGCTAGTAGGAACTCGGGGTATGTACCGGGGGCTTCTCTATCAGTCATGCCACTGGCCATCCGCCAGTGTATTTTCATCTGCTTCCTTTATCCAAGCATTCACTTTGAAAATTTATGACGCTGTATACTATACGGGGAGATATGGCCTGGGCGTCACCAGTTCCTTTTTTATGCCCTCTTTCGCTAGCTCATCCGCAACCGTGTTTTCTTTTATGCCGCAGTGGGGTGCTCCATAGTATGGTGACACAGTTCTCCTAAACAAGGGAGTATAGTTTGTTGATGCAGTCCGCCATCACCAAGGATGTAGTTTAGTGTGCCGATAGTGCATAAACAGCCGCTTGACTGTCTGTACAAATCTACAAATATAGATCTACTTATTAACTAGGCCCTTCTCGTGGCTTCTATCAACGGCCACTCTGATCGCCATTATCTCTGCTTGGATGATAGTAGCGCACTCACCCAGTGCCACTGAATAGTTGTCAGCGACTTTTGCATTCGTGATTCCGATTCCTGCAACTTGGTCATTCTTTGAAGCATCTGCAATCCACATATGCTCCTCATTTCCCAGAATGCTTGGCCACTTCTTTTCCCATGCATCCCGTGTGGGTATTATTGCGTGGTATGGCTCGTCAAAGAAGTGTTCCGCCGCGATTCTGTATCTCGGCATCCCAAAACATTTGTCCATCGTCCCCGCTATCTCCCATATCCTTCGATGGCCTGTGTTTTGGGTCCGGAGATTGGGTTAGCTCAGACGATACGCCCCTATTATTGTAGCTGCTTCTATAACAGGGTGAAGTGAAGGGGCGGAAATAGGAGGGGGATGGGGGCTAAGCCTCTAGTTTCAAAATTAGTTTCCTAAATTGTTATTTAAATTAATCTGAATACAGTAAGACTTTTTTTTTTTTTTTTTTTTTTCTTTCTTACAAAAGAAGTATCACAGAGAAAAAATCTATTTTCTATAAATAGTTTTTATTTTTGAGGGGCTATGATTTTTGGATTTCTATAAAGTCATTGTAGACGCTGGGGCTTCAGCCCCCCTCCCCCGAAGTTTTTGCTCTATTCCTGGCCCTGGTGAAGTGGTGGCAGGTTTAGGGGTCTTTCAAGTGCTTTCGTCGGCACCGTTCTCATTGCTCCAGTTATTATCACACACGCTATCCTTTGTAGGTTGTCCATTTCCTCTCTGACTTCGGCAAGTGGACCCGGCCCCCGACACAACTGCTGCATGTGTGATTCTGAGACGCAGAAATAGACTTAAGTTTTCGAATCATTTTCACCATTTATGACTGTGCCATTTCATTTTTTTCTCTCGTTAAGAAGGAGAAGTCCTCAAGACTAGATTACTTTTAAATGCTGATTTAAGACTCTCTTAGTCTCTCCTAGAGACCCATTAAGTCTCTTTCATACCTGTTTAAAACGCATTGATTTAAAACTTTCTACAGTTCTTCCAGGTTTTCTTGAGTGTTTGTAAGAATCTTTCCGACTTCGTGAAGACTTTGAAGACTCCATAAGATTTTCTTGAAGACTTTCTTGAGACCCTATAGACTCTACCAGGCTTGTTTGAGAATCCCTGAAACTCGTCAACACTTTTTATTTTGCCACATGACTTTTTAATGCTTCGCAAGACTCATGTCAGACTCTTGAAGACTTGTTCAGGACTCCACAAGACTGCCAGACTATTTTTTTCGCTTGCATGTGACGTTTTTATATCGAGCGGACATTTTTCTCGATAAGTGTTCGCTTTCGGCCGTGTAGTCGACATTTTGGACACTATCGTTGGAACATGAAAATCTTTTTTTTTTGCCTGTGCGTGCACAAATGGAAAGTTTTTTCTATACTCGTATAGCAAGTTGTTGACCATTTAGAGGTAATTCTCCAGAAATTGAGAATATTTTGTTACCAGCAAATTTTGATCCCCAACTTTAGATATTTAATTTTTATTTCATTATGATTACTATTATTTTTTTGTTGGGGGGGGGGGGGGTTGTGAGGGCAGGTTATTTTAAACTACACAGTAACATCCGCAACAAATTCCACCAATCCAGTTCATCAGATATGACAATTATTTTCTTTTGAGTAGGAAAGATATAGAAGGAGGCGTTCATCATTGTGGATGCTACCATCTTGTCTCAGTACTTGTTATATTTATTTAAATTTTCGCCCCCCCCCCCATAAAGTGGTATTATCATGCAGAAAGATTGGAAGTATATGATAAGAAGTTCAATTTGCTGTTAGTGACTTTACATTTCTAGAAGGGATAGCGTTAAGTTCTGTCACCAGGGTTTTCAATCCACTGTCGGGGTCAGTCTTTGACTGGTGCAAATATATGCGCCTTATACATTTTTCGGTATAAAAAATGACAATACTGGTACAGTTTTGGTCCCTGAACACAGTTCAGGTGCCAGCTTGCATAGTCATTGGCGCATGTGATATTTCAATTTTCAAAAATCCCGTGACAAAAGAAATTATTGAAACTGTTTTATCCGTAGTGGTGGATATTAGTGCTTTCGCCATGAACAATATGTCTATCATCGTGGACAAAAATGGTCCCCTTCCCTAAATCTTGGTTCACCTGCTCTATAACTTGGTTGAATATTTCTTATTACATATAAACTACGTATTATGGGGGGGGGGGGCGGTCAACAGAAAAGAAAAGGCCACCTTGATATTCTTACTTTCTGGAGAATGACCCATAGCCGGTGTGCATTATAAGTCAAATATGAAAGTCGCCGAGTTTTCTTGTTTTATTTGTGCGTTTGCATGTATTTTTCATTCAAAGTCGGCACCTTTGATCTATCTTAACCTTCACCCAACATCACTATCACCAACATACCGATAGGGCTCGCGTTCTGATCCAATCAGTATTATTGTACGCTGGAAAATCAGTGTGGAGTTGGTCGATGACTGCATCTGTAGTTCAGTTCGCGCCGATTCAAATTTAGTGAGTAGGAGGGACACTTGCCTCGGTTGCCTATCCAATGAAAGAAGAACAAGAAAATGTGGAGGGGGAAGGATGAATTTGCGGTGTTTGTAGTGAAAGGAGGAGCTCTTCTGAATGATTTTCAGAGAATGAAGTAGAAACCAAATTAGGTTACGGTAAATTAAACCACAAACGAAGCACACAATTGAAACCAGTATTCAGTCAAAATGAGCAAGATAATGGGTGGCATTGAGGGAAGCTGGCTTCGATGATCCGCCTTAATCAGTGTAAGCACTACTGAGAATTATAAGATCAGAGCGAAGGCTCGTGTACGGTTAGCTGCTGAGCAACCTCGTGTAACATCGGAAGGTATGTATACGGCTCGAATGCTCGAACTGCCGCAACGACACGAGCCCGGCTGACTACGGAACCCTGCGACTAAAATTCAGGAATCGGATTCTACCCGAGACGAAATTAGTAAAGCTCGGTTGGATTGGTATTTTACGCCCGATAACGTCGAGAGATGTGCTATTTCATGTATAGCGACGAAAGCACACTCGCCAGGAGAGGCGGCTCGGATAGGACGAGATGGGACAAGATGGGGCGAAACGGCACGGAATGAAACCGAACGAAACGAAACACAACGAAACCCGAAAACTCTCTTCTTGGCCGGCAGAAAGAAAGAGTACGCGGAAAACGCGACCGTGTTCGTCAAACTTCCGCCGAAAGCCGTTTCCATTTCCATTATTTCCACTTTTCCACCACGTATGTGTGTGCGCGCGTAACTCATATCCGACGACTGAATGTGCTCCGTGCTGCTAGTGACACGGCGGGCAGCGGTGCTGGTCCAGATATGGGCACGCTTGAAGTAGTAATCACTGAGTGGGTATATGCATCCCCAATTTGTACCCTTGGGTGTTCATGCTGTATGTCGTATTCTACACAGAGTCATCTTCACCGCTGACCAACGAATTTGGCGAGATGTTGCTAAGCAGCCGCGACGATAGCGTAACGGCGGCGCGGCGCCGGCATCGATTGATTCGTCGATCCAATCGATCGCCGCGGAGTGGGATTATCTGGTCGATGAACGGCGGCGGCCGTCGATAATGAGCGAGGCGGAAAATGATACAGCGCTGGTGCAACAGCCAGCCAATCAAACCAGTTCGATGCGGTTCGACAAACTTGAAAGAGCTTCTTCGTCGCCGATCGACCAGAGAGATATGTCACTTCACTGGCACCCGCGATCGAAAACTTTTTGAGTATGAAGAAAAAACTCGAGATCTTTTGTACAGAGTTGGTCCGTGCCGAATGAACTTAGCATCAGGTGCAGATTCAGGAATCACAATACTAGGAGAGGAAATTTGGAATGTTTAAGAATTTAATTTTGTTTTTATGTCATTGCCCTCTCCTTTCGAGTGTCTAGATTACGCCCTTGCGCAGACACTGAATCCGTTCAAATGTGGGAATAACATAAAGCCGTAAGAAGGACTTATTATTATAAGAGTTTGGGAGGTTGGGACACGATCAAATTTGGTTGCAGCTCGTTAAGGCTCATTCGGAATTTACTAAGCCTAATGCAGACGCCATTGAAACTTCCTTTGATTCTTTCGAAACTCTTTTGTTAACATTCTTTATAAATAACCGCATGATTCGTAAGACCTAGTTATTCACACCTATAAGGATTGGAATATAACGTAAGACGGTTTCTGGCTCTAGTGAAACTTATTGGTACTAAGTTAGAGCTTACCCAGTCTCTATTAAGACTCGCTGAGGTCTTAGCAGACGCTATTTAGACTTATAAAATGAATTCTCATTTAAGGTAGTTAACTCGTTTAGGCTGTGTTACAACTCCTTTCAACTCATTAAGTCTCAGTTATGACTGAATCAACATTTTTTGAGACTTATTCACATCCTGTTATGATTTCTTCAAGTTCTAAAAACTGTACCTATAGCTCACGCAGCCTCTTTTAGGATTCTTTAATACCTAATAAAGCCCTTCAGAACTCATTCCAACTTTGTCTAGACCCGTTAAAATTATGGCTCACTAAAATGCTTCAGTACTCTTCCGAACTCGTTTAACACCGTTCCAGGCTTGACTGATACTTCCTCAGATTCTTCCGGATACATTCAAGATTCTGTAAAACTATTCGAGACTTTCTCAGCGCTCTTTAAGTCTTTTGAAAAGTTCTTCGAGACTCGTTAAGCTATTCTAAAACGTGTTAGACCTTTTTAAAACTTTTTTGGATAGTGAACAGAGCGTGAAGGGACAATTGCCAACGAAGCTCACAGAGCCCCACCTATCCTTTTGACGATCAGAATTGAAAATCTCGTATAAACGAACTTCAGCTCGGCAAGGGGCCTCCTACATAATTGCCCGATTTTTTTTGGATCGCTTGATAATTTTTTCCTGCCTTTTCTTTCTTTTCGTCGGGTACATCGCATCGCTAGTATACTTGCGATCATTTTCTTGCACACGAGAGGCACATTTGTATGCTCTTTTTCGGATCGACTGACCTTCGTTTCTTGCGGGAGAGAGGGGAATGGCTGCCAAAATTATGCGATCTTCCTTTTTTGCACTCGAGAAATCCTTAGGAAGATCTTCTGACTTTTCTTTGCAGGCCCCTACCAGAATCGTGCAATGTATTTTTGTACATTATATTATAATTCCCAGAAAAATCGTCTTGATTTTCATTTTATTTTAATGTCATTTTTTCTTCTTTTTTGGGTGGGGGGAATGGGAGAGTTTAAAATTGGCGCATTTTTTTCAACTTTAAAAATGGCGAGTCTCTCAGAATGTTTATATTGATTGGACGTTTTGCATCCACCACTGCTTGTAGACTCGTTTGAGTCTTTCGAAGACTCGATCTGACGATATGATAGATTCAAGATTCCTTGTACCTGCCTCCCGCCCACCCACACTCACATACGAGAATGTACACTCTATTCTGTAAGTAAAATGGGTTACTTTCTTCGAGTTGATTCTGAAGTCGAGAGAGTGACGAAATTAAGCGACTGAACACTTGTTTTGCAGTCTCTAAAGATTTTTCAGACAGATTTTGTTTGAACTCGTTAAAGATGTTTGTAGCCATACTGAAGACACTTCGAGACTCTCCAGCAGGCTTATTAAGACTTTCTCAGACCGGCGAAAGACAGTCTGAGACAGGCCTGGAGAAACTGCGGGTCACATGCCAAATGAAGGCGGCGAACGTGTTTTGAAAAAGACTAATACAAAGAGTAAGTAAGGAGTATTCGACGGGAACATCAATTCGGTATAATATGTATTTGACATTTCCTCTTATTGGGTGATACGTTGCCGTGGTGAGCACGCTTAAGTGTAAAAAAAAGACTCTCTATGAGGTTATATATCGTTAAAATTGCGATCAAAGGCACCTAGGAGAAGACAAACTCCGACAGATAAACCCTGTTGAAAGCAATGTAAAACTATAACAGTATCTCTTTCCAGGAAATGTAGCTTTTCTATAGAGAGAAATGAAGAGCTGCATCAAGCCGGTCGTAAGACTGATAACCTTATCATCATCACTTGACATTTATGTGCAAGATAAAGTAAAAATAATTACATAAGAAAAAGAATGAGATCACTCAAAAAATTTTTGTCAAATTTCAAAAAATAATTGCTTGGTTTTTTCGTTTTAATTTTTTCTTACTTTTTCATGAGTTGACCCCTTCCCCTCTTTATAATGTCTGGATACTCCACTGGCATGTGGAAGTGGAAATACCTTGTATTATTTTTTCGCTTTCACGATACTTTCTGGGGGCGGAGGTGGGGGCTCAAAAACCAATTCAGCGATTGGAACTGTATGATTGATATACTTGAGACAGTGTTGAATAATTTTGAAGCTTTCGCGTTCTTACCCCTGCGGAGTATTCTTGATGAAGGTTACAGTTGCAATAACTTCAAAACCGATTTCAGCGAATCTAAAAATCCCATTTTTGATTTACGTGACAGTATTATCTATAATTTGTAGGTTTTGCCCCCTTAGTAGAACCTTCAAAATCTTGATTAGATTTAAAATTTTAAAACCCAAATCAACTATCATATTCATGCTTTTATTCGGTTTCTGCGATTTTTAATATTCAAAGTTCGAAAAAATCTACTTTTGACTCCAAATTTTATCGAAACTATTGACCTTTGAATAAAGTTTTCTCAAAATTCTCGACAGGTACTCTATCCTTAAATTGATGAGAACAAATTTTCACCGTTAAACTAATCTTTCCGATCAAACTCGATGTTTTGGAACCTTCAAAATTATAATTGCCTATGGGAAATTCTATGTTAAACTTGACCCCTGTATTGGATCCGTCAAAGTGGTTAAAAAAAAAATTGGCTGTCACACCCAAAGTAAGTCACTGGGAGCAAACCATTTTAAAAATCGCCAAATTGGCTACTCACGCACCAGAGGGTTATTAGAATATTTTGTTATCAGCAAGTTTTGAACCCTAACTTTCGATTTATTTATTACCTTTTTTTGGGGGGGGGGGGATTTATTTTAGTTTGCACAATAACATCCGCAACAAATTTCACCAATCCAGTTAATCAGACAGAACAATTACCATTTTTGAGTGGATAAAGAATAGGTACCGTGTCCTTAAGAACGATCCCTCGACTTTGTCTAGCTTTTTAATATTTAACATACTGAGTCCTATTGACCTTTGCGTCACTCATAACCTCCTCACATTAGCTATTAGCTTCGGTTAGTGCCCATATTTGGGCTCCTTATGTCAATACAGGTTTAACACAGCTACGCCAAACCTGCGCCTTGGTTGAAATTGGAAATCTGCCTTTGAAGACTTTCTTAAAATTCCAGTTCCTTCTCAACCCATTTTGGATGCGATTCGAAATTTCTTTCTCTCTGGCACGTTTAAAGAAAATTAATTGACCAAGATAAGATACCTCGTCTATCCATGTTAGCAACTCGTTCCTCAACTTTACTTTACATTTCGGGGCATTTGACAAAAGTTTTGCTTTATTGGTGTTTATACACTTTTGAACCAGGTTCCTCACATGCATCGAGAAACTCTTCCGCGCTTTGGACGAGTTTGGACAGAGCATTAGCCATTAGAACGACATTGTCGGCAAACCTTAAGTTATTCATATAATCCCCACTAATTTTTATATCCCTGTCCTCTCGGGGTCTGGTTGGCCGAGTGGATAGCGCGCTGGTCTCGGAATTTGGAGGTCCCGAGTTCGAGCCCACGTAGTAAACACGCTACATTCCGATCTAGGCCGGGTTTTTTGGCAGGACAAGAAGTATGCTAAGACAGCCCTAACAACCTCCCCGGGGTCTCTGAGATAATGCTTGAAAGGGCGGATTCCAGAGCTCGGGTTGAGAGTAAAATTAGGAAAGAGGATCCCTGTCCTCCCAATTCAGATGTCGCATAGCCTCCTCCAGAGTGACGTAAAATTGTAAGCCTGAAGAGGATTCTGGATCGTTTAAACCTAGGGGGAGTTACGTCAATACTAAAGGGAAAAGACCCTGACTAAATTAGATTCACTACAGAAAACGTTAACCAGAAAAATCGAAATTTTGAGTATAACTTAAATTTATTAAACAAAAAATTGACGTTTTAAAAGAAATAAAGGAGTAAAATTAATTTATTCTCTACACGGTCGGCTCGGCTTTGGGATCCGGACTTCCATCAATTATTGGATTTGGACCTAACGACAAACATAAAACAAACGTTTGTCGTCAGTCTAAGAAATAACGAAACGGAGAAAAGGATACGGCCCCATTGGGTGAACGTTTGAGAAATTCGAACGGAATTCTAGCTTGAATTCTACAGGCCTCAAAGGGCGAATGTTCGAGGAGATCGAACGGAATTCCACGCGGGATTCAGATTATTACGATCGACACGAATTTGCATCGATAATTTCAACTCAAATTTTGTTGACTGGTGATGATGACTTTGGCAAAACTTGTCCGAACCGAATTACGAAAATTACGTAAATACGAGAACTACACGTTCTATATTTCTTAGATGTCAATACATTTACTGACTACTGACTATACTACTGACCTGTACATCCATAATTTCTACCTCCTCGTCGGTCATAACTTCCAAAGTTCGGCACGGAATCCGCGTACTGTACTCTATGTAACTCAAGAAAGCAACTGACCGGAGAGGCTCGATGTAAGCTTAAACGAAGACGTTACTTTCCCTTGCTAAGCACAGCCAATTATTTTTCCCACCCTCCGATCTATACCAGCCAAATATTTTCACCATCACCGTCAACCTGACGTATTCTTCAACGAAGTGAAGGAAACGTGAACGGAGTTGAAGTCGACATAGAGTGCAGTTGAACAAATTTGGTGACAACTGGTCCCTCTACCTCCCCCCCTTTCAATGTTGAAACTTTCCCCTTTTCTATCTAGTTTTACACAGGCAGTAGCTTTCGCATATAACTCACGAATAATGTTGATTGCCTTCCGCAAGGAGTTGTGGTCGATCATATCAAATGCCTTGAAAAAATTGATAAACAAGAAGAAAACCTTGAATTTATATTCGTTGGCCTTTTCATTAATTTGTTTGATGATAAAAATTTAGTCAATCGTTGAATGATTTTTGCAAAACGCTGCTTGTTCCCTTGATTGTTGTGAATCCAGCTGGGAGTATACAGTCTGTCCTTTAGAATTTTCATAAAGATTTTACAGAGGTTAGAGTAATGGATCTGTAATTTTGATATAATTCCTTTTTTTTTTTTTTTTTTTTTTTGTAGTAAAATAATTTCTGCTTCCCCTTTGGGCGGGGGTTACTTCATCATCCAACATTTTGTTAAACACTTTCGTCAAAGTGGGAGCAAGCTTTTCTGCAGTAAGCTTAAGGGACCCTTGCTTACCTTATCTGGCCCCACAACCTTGTCCGCTTTGTTAGATTTTAATCCTTTTTTCTCCCAGTTTGGAATCGCTGCTCGTACAGTACGATGCTTTTTTAAACAAATAGAATACACGAGAAAAAACTAACGTAATATTTTTTATATTACTAATTCAAGGAACAGGTTTCCATTGAATTAACTTCAACTTATGAAATTCAAACATCAACCATCAACTGTCATCAAATCTGATGAGTGAGATTTTGGCAGGGTTGGGCAGGATTTAAATCCTTAGGCATTTTAAATCCATTGGATTTTGGATTTCAGATCCTTTCTCAGAAAGGATTTCGGATTCAACTATTAATTATTATTAGTAAAGGAGTTGCATTTTGATGATTCCAAAAATAATTAAAATCCAAATCCAAAAATAGGGTGCTTGAAGCGCTGTGCTGCCGCAAACACCCTAAAAATCCTAATTTCATCAATTTTAACTATATTGGTATCTAAACTTGAAGTTTCAAGTATTGGCAGCCCTGTATATGTGTGAGTGATCATTACAGTAAGCTTGTAGCAAACTTCAACTATCATTAAATTGTTTATAAATTCACTTCCAAGGAAAATTTGTTCTAAATTTTAACTGCATCATCACCAAAAAATTGAATTATAATCAGGATCAGTTTTACTGGCAGATAATTTTTATTCGTTTTTTATTCTACTGAAGATAGCAGTTCTATTTCTTTCATTTCATTTTGCACACAATTTTGCGGCGCACTTCACTGCAGATGTAAATCCCAATTTACCATTAACTTAGACGTACCGATTGGGGGCAACTCCTCCTCCTGCGCCTTGTTGAAATTTTTCACTCAGCAGTTGGGAAAATTTACCATTTCAGTCAGGTAAGTTGAAAAAAATCGAATAAGGTAAACGGTTTCGTTTTTTTTTTTTTTTTTTTTTTTTTGCTTTGATACTTGGTAATTGAATTGAGAAGTTGGAAAAGTCCAACAGGTCAGAAGTTGTTTTTTTTTCGCTTTGATACTCGGGAATTCTGAGTTGAGTCAGTTGGGACTTCACAATTCTTACCCCCCAGAAACACTCTTCGGTACGTCCCTGATTTTGAAAATCAAACTTTACATATTGATAGTTTTACGTCCTTTTAGTTGTATTCTGCGAATGCGACGGAAGCTCATTTGGTCACCTGTTACTAAGTAAGAAGTTAGAACGTTGAACGCTAAGTCCTAAAAATATCTATCTTTCACTGATTACAGTTAGCATTTCAGCGTTGACCTACTAATAACAGAAATTGTATTCGAACGTCCTCAGTCAATGGTAGATTGAAGATTGCATGGGCGCATACTGCTGAGTGACTGAAATTTAGAAGTCAAAATTCAAATTATCGGATTTTGGATTTAAAATACCAATTTTTCTGAAGATTTAGGATTTTGGATTTGAAATTCTTTTTGAAAAAGGACTTGAGATTTTGAATTCAAATCCTTTTTTTGACCAGGATTTCGGATTTCGGATTTAAATCTTAGAGTTCCCGGATTTTACCCATCCCTGGATTTTTGAGCTGTCATTTTTGACCAATAGAAATCGTCGACCAGTGAAAATCGTCGATGGTGTAAGCCGTGGCGAAACTAGAAGAAATGCGACAGTCACTACTCAGGCTCTCTTCTTGTGACACGTCGCAAAATATTTTTCGCCACGGCTTTCATTTTCGCCACGGGTTTCATCTTTATCGTAGTTGCCAAATCGGATGGGAATGAACATAATTTTTGCCGCCTGAAATAATCACACTTTCGCTGCATGAGTTTTAAAAAATAGCTGGTGTTTTGATTCCGAGAAACTTAGTATTCTGAAATGAAGAAAAAATAATTGCGTTGTTAGAAATGGCGTTGAATTTGATATTAAAATGATGTGTCGATTTGACGTTTCCAACTATGTAGATCAGACGGCAGTGTTGCAGTGTTACCAACCCTCCGGAAATTGCCTGAGATCTTAGGCAATTCTAGATTCTTCCGGCATTTTCCCGGCACTCAGGAAACAATAAATTTACAATTCTGTCTACATTATTTTAAAATCTTTGAATGTTGGCAATTTTGCTGCGTGCTGAGAGCTATGCTTCTACGAATATCATTCTTTCATTCATCAGTTGGCTGCAAGTCTGCTGTCTGTTATTGTTGATAAAATGAAAAACCACAGCTTAGAAAGCCTAATGAAGTAATGTTTTTAGTTGTTAGTTGGTGTGTCAGTTCTAGTGCTAGATTTGAAAAATAATGACTTATTCGAACTCGTGTTCCAAAAATTTCCTACAGTCTCCGGCAATCTTAGGCATTTTTATAATACAATCCCAGGCAACTCTGAAGCTGTGAGTTGGTAACGCTGCAGTTTTGTCCATCAAGAAGATATCCATTTATCGTCAAGTTTTCATGTCAAATCAGCGCTTGGACCATCGTCAAAAACACGTTCTTCTCGACGTCAAACTGACCGTTAATGAGCTTTTACTATTTTGCAAGTAGACGACGTTTCGGCGCATACAATCAACGTTGATCTAGCGTCGAAAAAAAGGCTGAAATCGACGTCGAATTGACGCCGATTTGGCCCGTCGAATCCACGTCGAAATGGTTTTTGTCGGTACCCACTCCGCTCGTACACCGCGAACCGCGATTGAGAATTAGCCATCTATCTGCAACTCCCGACTCAATTCCATCTAATCGCTTGATTTTGCCGCGCAATTCACCCGTTCGTACGTCTCTAGTCCTGGAAGTGGACCTCTCAAATCGCCCTCGCGAACCTAATGACCCGCGGATACGAAAAGGTGCAATTAACCCGCGCGTCGACTTCGGCCGAACGCCCTCCCCTCCGCTTCTTCTCTATACACGCGAAAACAGTCGGACCGCGTTAATTGGCTCCGGAACGATTCGATGACCCTCGTCGCCGATGCAGTTCGAACTCTGCGATCGTCTACTCGTCAGCGTATCGTTTGCCCGGAATCCGTCTTGAAAGTGTCGGCGACCGGGGCGGGGGCTAAGTCGGATCGATACATCGACACCGATACACGCGATACGCCCGAACTCGTACACGGCGATTACTTTTAACGTTCCCCGTATTAAACTAATTACAGAAGAAAACGTTTCATCTTTCCCCCGAAATGTGTAAGTATCGCGCGCGGGGCATGCATCTCCCCGTTTTTGCGTTTTCCGTTCGCCATCGCATCATCAGCAGCGCCTATATCTCGGGCGGGTAAAAAGAGAGTAACCACGCACACGAATCGGTGTATAATGTGAAAAGTGCGGAGCAGAAAGGTTTTTCCACCGTGGTGAGGGGAGGGGGGGGGGGGGCTGCTCTCTGCGAAAAGCCATACACGTCGGGTGAGACGGGCAGCCGGTACTTATACATAAAAGATAATATGATATTGGCTGCGCGTCTTTGATATCTCAGGCGCGCGCGGGAAGTTGCCTTATGAATATTCATTATTGTCGCCTCTCCGCCTCGCCGCCCTTCGGCCGTCGTCGATTTCCGCACGCCCCCGCGCAATACCACCCCCTTCTCTGTGTATTCGTTACTTATATAGATTCAAATTTCGAATACTCAATCTACACCCGATCCGCGCCGCGTCCCCGCTCGCGAACTCGCCTCACTCACCCGACCACCCACCCCTTCATCCGGACCCGTATAAGACTTAACCGTTTCGCCATCGTCAAAATCCGAGCAAGAACTCATCCTCTTTCGAAATCGCGACTTTTAATTTATTAATCAGAATATAGCGGCAACCTACGGATTAGGATATGTACGCGGTGCCGCTCTCGGGATGGTGAAATTCGTTTCTCCTCTTTCCATTTTCTTTCATTTTTTCCCCTCTCGTTTTGGTTGATGCGCTTTCATATACTTGTACTCGTGCGGGCGGACCCTTCACATATGATGGCCCGGTCTCACGATTTCGGTTTTGTGAAGAACGGACCTGGTTATTGTCTCGGTGGTATTTTGTGATCGAGGACGTACCAAGGAGAGGTGAGCCGTGTAATTAAGGGGGGGTGTAGATAGAGGAAAAAATTCTTGGAGGAATAAATTTTGACATAGAGGTTTAGATGGCAGTACTGCTTAACGTACTGAAAGTATCAAAAGTATCAAGAATCCGAGAGTCCCCAAGCCTTGAGGGCTGTACGTTCCACAAAATCAGTTTTTCCCAAAGATATCAAGAAATATCAATTATTGGAAAAAATTCGTCGAGCGAAAATTGTTTCCCATTGTATTCTACATACATAAATAGGATCTCTTATTATTTTTTCGTTACTGCCCTCAAAATGCCACAAACGGGGGTTCAGTATAATCCTTTATTTTGGCATCAACGCAGACCTTAGGGTGGAGAACATTGAATTTTGTTATATGTATATTTTTTTGGCTTCGCCGACTTTTGCAAACAGTAAGGATGCAAACCACCCGCAGACTCGTTTCACTACATCTCCGCCTAATAATCTGTCTCCCTCTCCCTTATCCTTAGACGCTTTGAACTTCCTGGTTCTCTGCATGTTTCAGTATCAGAAATGACGCTGTTACTATGACTTTTTTATTTTTTGAGACCTTTAACGTCGAACATGCCATATCGTCTTGTACATTACTTAATGTCCGCCGATATAAATCTATAGTTCATCAGTAATATGTCTGTAGTTGTTACGTACCATTACATTACATTTGTGTATGAGGTGGCGCCGTATGCGCCGAGTGCTCAGACTTGCGAGTCCATTGCACTATTCCTCAAGTTGCTGTTAAGGATCAGCTCAGTAGCCTCACTTTTATGGCCAAAGTGAGGATTTTACTGAGCTCTATCCCTTTAACTTCACTGGGTGCTAGATACTCTAGCCCCAATGCTTCGCGTCTTGTCCCGGCTATTGCTGGGCATTGGCATATGATATGGATCGAGGTTTCTTCCTCTTCTCCACAGTACCTACAGGAGTCGCTTCTTACCACTCCTATTGTATACCACATGTGTTTTGTGGCCCCATGACCGATTAGTAGTCCGACCATGAGCCTTGCATCTTTCTTGTCAAGAACTTGGCATACTCACTAGGGTGTCCCCTATCAGTGCTTTGCTGACGTTCATACCACTGGCCAACCGCCAGTGCATTTCCGTCTGCTTACTTATCCAAGCCTTTACTTTGGATTTTATTACGCTGTATACTACAGGAAGACAGGGCCTGGGTATTGCCAGTTCCTTTTTCATGCCCTCTTTCGCTAGCTTGCCAGCGATCATGTTCCCTTTTATGCCGCAGTGTCCCGGTGTTCATAGTACGGTGACCCGGTTCTCCTGTGCAAGGGTGTATAGTTTGTTAACACACTCCGCCACTACCAGGGATGTAGTTTCGTGTGACGATAGTACTTTGATAGCCGATTACTGTCTGTACAGATATAGATCTGCTTATTAACAAGATCCCTCTGCTGGCTTCTTTCAATGGCCACCGTGATCGCTATTATCTCCGCTTGCAGGATAGTGACGCCCTCGCCCAGTGCCTCTGAACAGTTGTCAGCGCCTTTTGCATTCGTGATTCCGATTCCTACACTTTGGTCATACTTAGAGGCATCTGCAAACCACACATTCTGCTCTTTTCCTAGAATGCTTGGCCACCTCTTTTCCCAAGCCTCTCGTACGGTATGGCTTGCTAAAGAAATTTTCCATCGCAATTCTATCCTTTGGCATCCCAAAGCATTTGTCTATCATCCTGGCCATCTCCGATATCCTTCCGTTGCCTGTCTTATGGGCCCGCAGGTTTGGTTGACCCAGATCGGCCTCGGTATGCCATGGCGTCGACTACTCACATTGAACTGGATCCAGCTGACGTACATGAGCCTTTGTGGCGTATCGCACGTCCTTGATCCGTGCCTTGCTTCGTCTTTGCAGTCGCGCAGTCCGTAGCCCCATTATCGCCAGTTGGTCAGTTCAGAGCCTTTACAGTGCCTTTGTCGGCACCGTACTCATTCTTGTCACGTCGCGAGTCTTTGCAGGTGGTCTAGTCCTCTCGACGTTGGCCAGCCGCCCCACCACACAATGGTCGCATATGTGATTCTGGGACGTATTACACCGGTATATATACAGTACATCATTTTGGGAGAGAGTCCCCAGGTCCTGCCGACATGGGTGCGGCAAGCGCAAAGAGCTTCAATCCCTTTTCTTATTTTATCTGAAACGTGATCTCTCCAGGAGAGCTTTTCGTCAAGATATACTCCTAAGTACTTCACCTTTCCTGTGAGGGTTAACGGTCTTCCCTTGTATTGCATCTTGATCAACTTCTTGCCCTTCCTTTTACGGGTGAAAAAAGTGATCTTCGTTTTGTCCAGGTTTATCGATAACCCCTTTTTCACACACCATTCTCCCACACATCGGAGTCCCCACTGCGTTAACTCCGCGATGGTTCCCGGAAATTTGCCGGTTACCACCACAGCCAAATCATCAGCGTAGCCCTGTGTGTATATTTTTTGTCCATTTACCTCCTCCAGCAAGCTGTCCACTACCAGGCTCCACAGTAGGGGAGAGAGTACTCCCCCTTGTGGGCAGCCGCTGATGGTCGTTGCATGGATCCGTTCTTGTTGGTATGTTACCCGGATCTCCCTGCCTTTTAGCATAGATACAATCCAGTTTATTAAGCTTTCCTTCACTTCCCTTTCCCTCAGGGCTGTTTCTATGGATTCATGAGAGGTCGCGTCAAACGCTCCCTGCATATCCATGAATGTTGCTAGGACATAATCTCCGCCAGTCATCCCTCTCTCAATTGCTGTAGCAAGTGAGTGCAGTGATGACTCTACTGATTTGCCTGCCCTATAATGCATGCTGGCATTGTGGAAACCTTTTCAGGGTAACCTCTCTTAGGTGCCTGTCTGTCAGCCTTTCCAAGGTTTTTAGCATGAATGATGAGAAACTTATCGGCCTGTAGGATTTGGATATAAAATATTAAAATGTTCCAAGAACACTTCACTGAAATGCAAAAGAAAAAAAAAAAAAAATTAAAAAAAAAGAAATACTACGTGGACCAGAAAAACAATAATCTTATGGGCCCTCTTCATCTATACAGTCACCGTCACATTCTGGCACTCACTCCCCGACTCTCACCACCAATAAGAGAAAGAGAAAAACCGAAACCACGGTATGAACTCAAAGAATGAATAAATGAATGAATGAATAAATAAAATAAAACAAAACAAACGTCCCGATTCCATCCTTAACCAGGTTCCCAGGTAGGCCCCCGGCCCCCTTTTCCATGGAGACTGTGAACCCTAAGGATCAGCCACGCAGTAGCCCTGCGAGCGAGGCACACAGATCATCACATGGAGGGGACGGGGGACAATACACCTCTCGCTTCCCTGTCTCGTACTACACCGTTATTTGTAAGGGGAGGTAGCCTTTTCGCAGGTTGAATAAACAGGGGCGACGAAATTTCGCTTTCAAGCGACACCCTGTTCCTGTCCCATTAGCTTGATGAAATAAACTTTTTAAAAATGGACGGCGGTTCTGCCAGCGGAAATAGGTAAGAGCGGGTATGCGGCGGTTACCCATATCAAGCGGTCAGAAATTAAGGACGTCTATCTCACGATTCCAGCCAGCAAAATTTTTCAAAAAATTAGCACAACATAACACTAACCTGGTCGATCGCTGATGAAGAGAGATGAAAAATCAACACCACGAAGACGATATCGAAACACGGACGAAATCTTAGCAAAACCAAAAAGCACGAGTAGTGGTCCCTCGAAACGTTCAAGACTTTCTGACTTCACCGATAATTTTTCGTTTCTATGTCGACTGTCTTTTTTCCGACAAAGAAGGAATATCTTGATTAATTTATGGAATCTTACCCTTTCCCCTTTTCTAACCACTATAGCTGGCTGGTGCGAGAGAACTGATTGCACGTCCTGACCGCCCAAACCTGTCCACGATGCATGTTCGGGGTTGCTGAAAATTGAATTCAAGCACCGGAAGACAATCTCGTCCACGGGGAACTCCGGGCACTGCACATCTATTCAAATTACTCTAATGAAGCATGTTGTGACCAATTTTATCGCCCAATACGTTGTTTAAGCCTATGGCATATTGGTGTTGACTCGTACTCAAGGTCTTAAACCGTTTTCATGCTTCTGCCCGCTCCAAGAGTCGCGTACAGGCATGCCCTTCCGCCGACGACCGGCTTCGGCCGGTGCGAACTGCAGCGAAAAAGTGCCGTGAGTCCGACAAGATGGACACATCGCGCCCCCGGGTTCAATACCCCTACGTCCCCCGGTGGATCCGGTGGTAAGGCCATCCCCTATCGCCACTGAATCTTGCTACACAACAACCCGCCAGCGAGTAACCCTCTTGGGAATGCAGCGTTCCAGTCCTCAGCATCCTTACCACAATGGAGCTCAAAGAAGTCGTAGCTAGCAGACTCAGCGGCGATCGCGGACTTCGACGGGGGATACAATAAGCGCGCGTATTACACTTCTCCAGCGATAAATGACCGGGCACTGGCGACGCTCGATGCACCCCTCCCGGAGGTGTCCACGTACGCGGCGCTCAAAACTCGCGCGGGACAACGCAGTGATAGGCGAGAATTGCGAACCGCAAAAATAAATAACGCGACGACTCTTCAATCACATTCAGGTCGGTACAGATCCCCGCATCGTATCGTCTGTGGACGCGTCGCACTTTCGCGACGTGCCCGCGAACCCGAAATTCGCTCGTCGGTTTTCGGTTCGGAGTGCCCGGCTCTCGGTGCCGACCCGGCTGACATAAAATAATCGACGGGCTGGAAGTGACGTTCGAGTTTCAAAAGTGTGGCGTGTTTAAATAATCGGCCCCGATGAACCCTCTCTTTCTCTCGTGCTCACTGGCCGACACCGTCGCCCCCTCCCCCCTGTCACTGTCTCCTGTACTCGGCGACTTTTGACCGCAATTCGATTCACGTGCGAACCGAAACACGACACGACTGCGACGAGCCAAACGCAATCGTGGTCGCGTTTATTCGCGCGATAATTTTAAATGTGTACCTGTCGCTGCACACGTAGCCGGTGTGAATGCATTTACGAAACCATCAACCCTCCGCCTCTACTGTTGCACGTCAAAGTCCTCGTTTCCAGAAAATGAACTTTTTTTTTGGTCGCAAATCGAGTTGACCTTTCCAAATTGTACACAGGATATGTCTATACCCGTTACACCGATCGGAGGCGAGTTCGAAACGGTCCACCTCCTCTCCTCTTCTTGTCTCATTAATACAGACGATGTCTGCACAAAAAAAAAAAAAAAAAAAGGTGAATAGAAACATTTTGGGGGCCAAGAGCGGATTTCGTTGAAAAATGTCAGGCTAGGTGTCAGAAACAAAGTATTAAAAAATCCCACACCCAAAAAGATGTGCGAACTTTTCTGTGGCACGTTTTAGCCCCCCCCCCCAATCAGTTTCCTGCAAATATTTCAAAAAGTTGAAGGCCTGGAAAAAAAATTTTCGGACAAAAAATATTTCTCCTAAAATCTTATTTAAAATGATGTATTTGAAGTTGAGTATAGGCCGTACAGGTAGCCTAAAAATGTCCTTGAAAGTAGTTGAATTTTCAACTTATAATAAAAATGAACAGATTTCCGCGAATATCTCGAAATTATCAACTTCTACAAGAAAGTGTATGACAAGAAAAGATTTCTCGTGAAATTTACCGCGACCCTTCCCCACCAGGGATGCCAACAAGTATGTAGCGAAATTTCCTGGAAACCCGACAGCGGTGGCAGTCTTTGTATAGCGTGTGTAGCAAGATGCTACACCCCAAAACAGCTTGCTACACCTCGGAAAAACGTTTGCTACACCTCAAAAATGTTTGCTACACCCCGAAAAATCTCCATTTTTTAAAAACTTTTTAATCCAAAATCATCTCCATCTAAGAATACAGAGTACAAACAGGTTTTGCAGTTGTTGTAAAATAAGTAGAGAATTTTTGCGTTGAAAGGTTGTCACAAGTGCACGTGTCAGTTATACCATGTTCGCCAATTGTGTTCGTTTTGTACAGGGGCAAAACTATAGGGGTATGCGGGGTTGAAACAACCCCCTAATAATTTTGCAGTCGGCAAATTTTGATGCTGCTCTTTTGAATTTTTCATTTTTTATGAATGTTGGTTAGTTTCTTTTTCAATTAAAAAATATTTCGATTAAAAATCGGCAAATTTTTTTATTTTTTAAAATTTTGTCGGCGAATTCTTAGTTTAAAAAAAATATTTGTCGTCATATTTTTCTTCTCCACCGCCCCAAACTGACAATCAAATTTCGTTTCTGAAAATGGAGTAAGTACCCTAACTCCTGTCAGAGACTAGTCAGTCAAAAGCCGAAGGTTTCAAGCTAAGTATCGACCGTTATTTGAAAGGTTGAAACAAAGCTGAAATCTGGAAGACATTTCGAAGATCTGCAAGTCGGTAGCAAACATTAAATCTTGAATTTCAATGACTATTCTGTTTTTACTAGATTCTCTCTTTGACCTAGAGCCTGAAATTTGAGAAACTTGAACATTTTATTAAAATCTAAAAGTTGAAAGCAAAAGACTTATTTTCCAATGTCACAAGTTGAGTCCGATAGCGAATGTTCTATTGTTTAATTTACGGGCTTTGGTCCTGGTGAATATAAGAGGGAAATTTAGTCTGGAACAAAAGTCAAAACTCCATGTGTTTTTCCCACAAGAACGAAAAGGAGCTTGTGGCCCAGATTCCCCAAATCTGATCGACCTGAAACTTGGTAGGTTTTCTAATTTTAATTTAATTTAATTGGAACCAATTAAGAAACGAATTAGAGAAAATTTAGAAAAAAATATCACCAAGAGTAAATATCGACCACCTTCATGTGGAAAGGAAGTTGTGTATTCCTCGTAAGTATTCCTAACATCCTTTCAGCTTACCCTCCCCCTAGGGTGTACTCATGTGCGCAAATGTGAGTGCTTGGGGGATAAGGTTCCAGTCTGCACTTGCAGGGACGAAACTATGGGGGGGGGACACCCCAATAATTTGGCTGTCGGCAAATTTTGAAACTGTTCATTTGAATTTTTCATTTTCTGAGAGCGTTTGTTTGATTTTTTCACTTTAAAATATTTTGATTAAAAAATCAGCAAATTTCCAATTAAAAAAAAATATTTCTCGGTAAATTTCTAGTTTTCGAAAAATATTTGTCGGCAAATTTTCCATCTCCCCACCCCAACTGAAAGTCAAGTTTCGTGTCTGGTTTTGTAACATTTATTTTCGCTTGTTTGATCATTTGCTGTTGAAATAAAATAAGAACAACTTTTCTTATTTTTTTCGGAAGGAGGGGGGTGATCTTGGTGATAGGAACCCCTGAAATTACCTCGAAATTTTTGCTACACCCCTTCTTTTCTAATTTGCTCTCAACCCGAGCCCTGGAATCCGCCCTTCCGAGCATTACCTCAGAGACGTCGGGGAGGTTGCTAGGGCTGTCTTAGCCCTCTTCACTCCTGGCCGAAAAACCGACCTAGGTCGAAATCTGGCGAGTTGCTACGTGGAATCGAACCCGGGAGCTCCGGATACCGAGACCAACGCGCTATCCACTCGGCCAGCCAGATGAATAAAAAATCATTAATTTTTTATTCTCCTCAAAATGGAGTTTTGCTACACCTCACATAAATCTAGGCTGCCACCGCTGAAACCCGATGTCCCGCCCAAATTTCGGAATACGATTTTTCTTCATCAAGCGAACATTATAGCCAAGGGGGCTCGGCTGAAACTCAGGTGCTACCGATCCTGCCTATACCATCATCGCCGGGGATTTCTTTCGTTACAAGTCACGCTATGTTACGAAATGGCCCCGAAATAGTTTCGATCGACCGTCGCAGTTATGGGGTGAAGGGCCGACGATGGCCCATCATGTGGATACGTCATCCATGACCATTATCCGCACAGAAGCCACCGCGGGCTGCTGCCCGCAAAGAAGATCAAGGGTGCACAATAAATGGCATACTTGGGTTCATACCCTCGGAAGTTTCTTCCCGTACCCTGTTATCGGTTGGTCAACTTGCTTCCATTTGTCCCTTTCCACAACGTTACGAGTCTCAGTTCTTTGACTTCCAGGTATGAATGAATGTTCATCGCTCTAATTACACATCGGTTTCGATTCACAACCAGTCGAAACTGTTCGGACAATTACTCGACCGTAATGCATGGTGATTTATCTAGATATTCAGACAGCATTTGGTATTTGTTACTTTTCTCCGCTGGCACGCAGTTAATTTGTTTCGACGTTCGCGTTCGTCTGATGTATAGTGATTGACAGTCGATGAAAAATGCGGTTAACGGCGCATTGTTTGTACGAATGCAAGTAAGTACTACGTGCACTGCAAGATGCCACCTGCAGCTTGTTGGTGCATTTTCTCCAGATGGTGCGATGAGCATCCGACCAAAAATGCGGAGGAAATCGATGCGAGTGAAGACCGTAGAAAACATCACTCGATACAATATCGGCAAGTATTGCAACACGATACCTAGGACGAATTTCGAAAATAACTGAGCCTCCCCATTCAGTACGTGATCAGTCTGATACTGCAGAAATTCGATAATTCCGCGTATCGTAAGCAGGGGCGTGCCAAAGGGTAGGGGCTCCAGGATGTTACGATCAAATAGTCAAGGAAGAGCAGATGTAAGTCAAAGTCATATTCCTTACTCGTCGTGATGTGATTAATAGTCGCGTACCCGCTTCTGAATCCCGCCCACTCACAGGGTGCAATGCCATGATTATTGAAAACAGTCTAATACCTAAAATTTTGAAGAAAATTTTTCCCATGTTTGATGACAGACTAATTATTTTTTTATTTTAATTTAACAGCTTTGGTGTGCGTTCGTTACTTGTTACATATTCCCTTCCACGATTGGAAGTTTGGATTACAGATTAAACTAAAATAAACTTAAGCGTTTGGTTTACGCCTTTTCCTCCTTAATCAGGTCTCTTGCGCCCCAATCAGTACGTCTCTCCTTTTCCATCCTCTTCCAACTTGCTACAGACCGTCCAGTGTTAGGCAAAAGCCTCCCTTTTTTCCCTCCGTGTTTCTCTTTCATGGGTGCTCCTTCTCTACTTTATACCCTGAAATTTATCTATTTCGTCCCTCTAACGTGTTATGGGCCTCCCTCCTTCCCCTTCTGTAATTTCTTGGGTTCCATCCTTCCATCTTTTTTCCCCATCTGTCGTGTACTCTCCTCCAAATATGGCCAGCATAGCTCTACTTCAGGCTCTTAATTACTTCTCCAATATCTCGTAGTCTTGTTCTTGCCCTAATTTCCGACATTTTTATCTTGTTATTCTGATGTTCAACATGCTACGAGACATGGCGTTTTGTGTCGTTCGAAATCTGTTTAAATTGGTTTTGGTAAAAGCCCAAGTCTGTGCCCTATATGTGATTGTTGGTTAGATGCAGCTCTTCCAGACCTCCGCCTTAGTTGTTTTGTTGGAACTTTACTTTTGAAAATGTCTTTCAGTTTCCAAAAGCTACTACAGCCATTTTTAATTCTGCTTGAGACTTCCTTTTCCCTCGAGTTACTGAAGGATATTATTTGGCCAAGGTATTTCGTTTCACACTCCCACTCTATCTCCTCGTTGGCAATGAACACCGGCTCTTTTTGAGCATTAGAGAGTAATTTAGTTTTCTTGGCATTTATTTCAAGCCCGGCTGGCCTGCATGCCGCTATCAACTCGTCTGCCATCTCAACTCGATCTTTTAAGTTACTCGCTAATAAGGCCACATCGTCTGCGAATCTCAGGATATTTAAAATTTCGCCGTCAATTTTGATTCCCTTATCCCCCTAGTCGAGATGTCTCATTACCTCCTCCAGTACGCAGTTGAAGAGATTTGGCGACAGAGGGTCTCCCTGTCGGACGCCTCTCTCCACCATGAATCCTTTTACATCCGTTCTGACGTATGCGGTTGCGCCCTCATAGAATTGTTTAAGTATTTTTATTGCTTTTTGATTAATGCCTTGTGTCAAAAGTGATTTCCAAAGGAAGTCGTGATTTACCGAGTCGAATGATTTTGTAAAATCGATAAGAAGGATGTATACGGGAAATTTATATTCAATTGCTTTTTTAATAATTTGAGTTATTACAAAAATTTGGTCTATAGTCTAACGATTCCTCCTAAATCCCGCTTGCTCTCTTGCTTGTTCAGATTCTAGCTGTGCATACAGTCTTTCTTTCATTATTCTCATGAAGCTCTTTCCTATATTCGAGGTTAAACTGATGGGTCTATAGTTTTTGATGTCTTCTTTTTTGCCTTTTTTGTACAGTATAATGATCTCGGCCCTTTTCCATTGTCTTGGGACAGTTTTAGAGTCCAACATCCTGTTAGAAATTTTTGTTAATATAGGTGTAAGTTCTTCCATGAATAGCTTAAGTGTGCTATTTTCAGTTCCGTCGGGACCAACCGCTTTGTCCGTCTTCAGAGACTTGATCGCTTTTTTGACCTCCTCTTGTAGTATTTCTGGGAAGTTCTCATCCTCCTCTCCAACCATTTCCACTGGAATTTCTTGATCGTTGTGTCTTGCCTTATACAACCCTTCATAGAAACGTGTTGCTACCTCCGTGATACCTTTTCGGTCAGTCACCTTCTGGCCACATTCGTCCTCGATGCTTGGAATGAGCTTTTTGTCCGAGTATAACATCTTTTTCACTTTTTTCATAGGATTGCTCTCTTCTAGGATCTCCTCAATCTTTTCCACCTCGTTATTACTCACATCCTTTTTAATTTCCGCTCTCACTTTCTTCCTTAGCAGAAGCACCTCAAATCTTCTCATTTTGCGTTTTTTGTTCTTTCTTTTCCAGTTTGTTTCTAGTTTCTATCAATTCCTTTGTTTCCGCTGTTAACTTGTCTTCCGTTCGTTGTACTGACACTAGCTTTCCAAATTGTTCATACATGCTTTTGATCCTATTCTCGATTTGATCATACAGTTCTTGAATGCTGCACTGCTCCCAAACTTGCTCAATATCTTTCTTACCCTCAGATAGCATCCGTCTGACCTCGTTCATCCTCCACGTAGGAATGATCCTTTTCCCCAATTTTTTCTTTCTACAGTTCCTAAACACGGCTCGCTTAGGAAAGCTCAGAGTACCTCTGCCCATCCTGTGGTTGGAGCTGAAGCGAAAGCCCGGAAGAGCCACGACGTTCTCCACAACTGATGAGTCACTGACCAACATATGTTCAATTTCGTTTTTATATCCCCCCCCCCTCGGTGAGTGCCAAGCTTTTGGTTCTTTGGGAAGAAAGTGTTGGCTACTTTCAGGTTGTTTCTTACGCAGAAATCTATCAACTTATTTCCATTTTCATTTCTAGTTCCCAGACCAAAATTTCCTACGTTTTCGATAATGTTTTAGCAGTCTCCAACAATTGCGCTCCAGTCGCCCTCTATAATATTATAGTATTATTTTTGATTTCGGAGACATAAAATTTAGCAATTTCACGTTCCTCCGAGTCCAGCACTGGAGCGTATACTAAGACTAACAAGGCCCTTACCTTTTCCCCCAGCTGTAATTTCAAGAAGCAAATTCTCTCTGACATTCCCCTAATTTCGACCACTCTGTTCATTATTTTTTTAAAATATAAAACCCCATTCCTCTGTATCCTTTGGTTTGCCCGAAATGGTAGAAGGAGTACCCATTCATCTTCTTCACCAAATTTTCCCCATTTTTCCTTATCTCCGAAAGTGCTATAATGTCCCATTTTATATTTCTGATGTTATTTTCGAATTCATAAATTCTCTCCTTGACCACCAGTTCCCTGCAGTTATAATACAGAAGGTTTAATGTAGTTTTTGTTCCGCTGTCCGAGAAAAAAATTTTTTTTTGTTTGATCCCTCCACCCTTTCTTGAACTGGACGCCAAGGAGATATTTGGGGTTTTTGGTGTCGAGTTTCCCTCCCCTCCTTTTAAACGAAGAATATTTTTGTCCTTATAGGAGGTGATGCAGCTTACTCCTCCCGCAGTTGCTGCTGACTGTATTGGGACAGACTAATTATTGGTCTCTAATTATTAATATTTTGCTTGTCCCCTTCTTTGTAGTATCCGCGAATAGTCCCGGATTCGAACTAAACAAGAGTTAGGTTCACGTTTACTTAGGTTGGGTTGACAAGTGAGCGTGACGCCACGAAGTGAGGGCACAGATGAGTTGCGTACTACGACTCACCCAACACGTGACGTCACAGAGTGACGGCACTGATGAGCTGCGTACCGCAACTCACACCAACACGTTTT
Organism: Acanthococcus lagerstroemiae; assembly: GCA_031841125.1. Classification (NCBI taxonomy): domain Eukaryota; kingdom Metazoa; phylum Arthropoda; class Insecta; order Hemiptera; family Eriococcidae; genus Acanthococcus; species Acanthococcus lagerstroemiae. The sequence goes on from CM063113.1 coordinate 45,706,142, forward strand.
CGTTTTTGCACTCAGTTTGTTATCAGTTTTAGCTACATTTTGACGCTCGTCCACTTCGGACAGAAGTTCTTCCAAAACTTTCAACAACCTGTCATATCTTTCTTGCACTCCTTCTAAGTTGTAGTTGACTGACTTACTTAGTAACTTATTTGCTTCTTAAGATTTGTACGACGGGAAGCTGAGAGATCTCTTCGTACACTTTTCCCTCTTCCAATGAAGCCTCCATTGACTTCGATGGATCTCATGTCGCTCGGGTGCCGATCTTATCCATCTCGGACACCCTCTCCCTTATTTCAAATGGCTGCTGCTCCAGTGTTCGGTGTTTTCTGTTGCCGATCCTGAACACATCTTTGGCTGTCGTGTGGCTGTGCCTCTAGTTTTCCTCCACTCCGTCCGGAAATGTGGACTAAAACGCAACCCGTCGACGCTGGACGGCCCCGCGTGTTGGTGCACCCTTGCTTCTGCATTACTCCGGTATACGTATATCCAGTGCATCATTTTGGGAGAAAGTTCCGAGGTCCAGCCGGCAAAGGTACGGCAAGCCCAAAAAGCCTCTGTCCCTTTCCCGAGAGGAGCACTTAACCCTTTCACGACGGTGGGACTGGGAAACCCTAGTTTTTCATTTAAATGAACATTGAAAAGCTGGGATTCTCTGTCCCGCTGGCGCATTACCAACAGTAACACGATGAGCCAGGAATTTCACCAGGAGATCGATTCACCGGATTACGTGGTCTCCGTTCATTTGTCTTCAATGAGATTCGCACTGCGTACGCAGTCCCAGAAACCTGTTGCACATCCTCTTGGCGGTCCAAAGATGACCACGTAGTTGTAATTAGTGCGCAGCCAGACTCGAACGGGTAATTAGACGTGCGGTAATCGAACATACCGAACGTCCTGGGTTGGCGAGTAGCAGCATCCAACAATAGCGGGCGAAAATCTCTGTACGGACGATTGTGATATTCGGTTTCGATTCATCGATAATGGTCGCGAGGTGGGCTGGCGGCATCGGCACCCGGCAGCGGCGAGGCAGTACGGTAGCCGAATACGTAGACCTGTTGCGCAGCGGGTATAAAGCTGACAAGTTCCATTTGATTGATTACCTGTATCTAATCACGGCCAGATTGTTTTTTAATAGCGAATGGAAATAAATAGTAATTGAATTTTCGAATCCGCTTCACACGTCTGTGTCCCCCCTCGCTCCTTCGCCGGTCTGATGCGCGGTATCGACGTCGACAAATCGATTGTAGTGTGCGACCGACGGTAATGTAGATATAGTTGTCTGGACTCTTTCGGGCTGCAGACTCGAAGTATGCGGCCTGTGCGCACTGTACACTGAAAAATTGTTGGCTGGTGTCGCAGACTGCGAGAAGTGAACGAAAATTCTGAATTGGGCGGAGACCTACAGAGAGGATGGGATTGGCTCTCAATCGGAGAGCCTTTAGCAAGGCGTTTAGTCCCGCCGAAGTGAATAACTTTGAAATATTACGGTCCTGTCTTTGTGCGGTCTGAAATATTGGAAACTAGGCCAATTTTTACTTTCTAAGGTGACTTTTAACATTCGTTTTCCTACCGAGCTATAACCCGCGCGCGGATAATGCCTTCGCACCACATATGCATAGCCGAGGTCCTTCGCTTCAACTGCAATCATTCAGTAGTCTATAACCGTTGTTATTGCTGAGAAAAGTGTTCAAAATCACCCAAAGTGTTCAGTGTCGCCCCAGTCCGTAGTACCTACATATACTTCGAAACAGTCTTACTTCTGGGCTACTGATCATGTAGATGGAACAGTCTTACTATTATTCTTCTATATGATCTCCTTAATGATTTTATTCATCCTTATCAATTTCTCAATAATTTCCGCATATCATTCTCCTATGTAAATTCTTCATATTATGAGCTTTCTGTGTTGTTTCCCTATACAATTTTTCTCATATGACTTTCCTTTATTATTTTCCTGTATGATTGCCCTGTATCAATTCTTCATATTATTGCCAAGATGATAAGAGTCCTGTATAATGTCCACATATTTATGATTCCCCGTGTGATTATCCTAATTGATTTGCCTGTATTGATAGATATGATTTTCCAGTGAACATGCACAAATTCCGTGCAAATAACAAGAACGAATATTGTTTCATTCTCATCGGTTATCTATATGCTTTTCCTTTGTGGTCTTCCTTCAGGATTTCCCTATATGAACGCTGATGTGATTTACTCTAATGCGATTTCCTTTTACATGATATCCTGGTGCAGTTTCCCAAATAATAATCTTATTTCTGGATAATTATCCTATATGATTGTGTTACATGATTTTGCTTGCATAATTTTCCATTATGATTTCTTCGTAATATTTCCTAGTTCTCTGCCAAAATCAGCCTGCAGACATGTATCATACATGATTAGTTAGCGCGGTATTCTGATTCCAGGAGTTTTCAGTTTTGAGTGGTAACACCCGACAAATACGTCCTTAATTTTGGAAGGTCTTCAAGGGAAACATTCTGAAAAACTGTTGGCAGGTTCTCGATAAGGAAAGTAAAAGTCGAAAACTTATCGATGTAACAGAAGACGAAAGTCTAAAATATCAGTTTTT